>JAQGBH010000797.1:0-42284 GCA_034698265.1 Sminthurinus aureus
TACACCAATAGGAACGATTTGAGGGGGTGTCGCTTTAATTTTTCGAAGTTTGTTGTAAAATGGCGAGCCCTAATGTAGAGTGTACAGACTCAAGTCAAGTCAAGTCAAGTCAACCTCTCCTGCTCATCAATATTCATTTCATTAAAGAAGCTCTTGGACTCTTTGTAGTCTGTGGTAAAAGGAGCATTTAATGCCAGTGCAAGTCGTAAAATTTCCTAGTTACCAAATAGAACATAATAATAATATTCCATTTTTCCCCTTTCGTCCTCTTCCTCTTGTCTTATCATTGACTTGTATTCTGCCATACAAATAACGTACACACACGATGACGATGACGATGATATTTAGTAATAGTTGTTCTTGTTCTTGTTGTTGCTTTAGATTCTTTTCTCACAAAAATTTTGAACAGTCTTTAATGTCATGACTCTTGGTTCTTGGTTTATGTCGACGACAAATTATGGATGAATTCCTTGAGTGTCCTATCACAAATGCACAGATACCAGAGAGAATAACAAAAGACTCTCCACTTTACATTCTACATGCTGCATGTTGCGTGTACCTACTTATTTTACTACTTTACAGCAAAACTCTTACTCAAACTCCCGACACTGCATTTCCAATGTACCATCTAGAAAATAGAAAATTTCCAACGGATTGGACTCTCTTCTATTTCTCTTGCTCTGTCTCTCAGCTTTTAATTTTACGATCTTCACCCCACATGCTTTGTCTATTACATATATTATGTATTGAGCATTGTGGATTTCATATCCTTATTTCCCATCAGCATCAAGTAATAGAATAGTTTGCAAAGTAAAAAGTACAAGCTATAAACCAAGATAAAAACATGGTCCGACCACTGACACTGATACTGACTATTGACTACTGACGAGTGGCTGAGTGAGCAGTAATGTTGGTATTAAGTATTCATCTACTCTGACTCTCCCATTTTCCATATTCCATATCTGCCGTTGTCTCTGCTTCTACATTCTGCATATGTGCTTAAAATATTATATTGATCTGGATTCATACCACATGAACATTGAATTAACAATTTACATTCTTGTGGTTTTCATACACTTTTATCCTCCATTCACAATAAAACCTCTGGTGTTTTACGATAGAGATACAAACTACAAACCACAAAGAAATAAAATCACAGTAATGATATTGTTTAGTAAAAGTTACACTCGTTCTCATTCTCATTCCGTTTCTTATCTCCGTTTCATGTTTGTGCATTGTGCATGTTTCAATTTCAACACCAATAAAAGATAATTGAAGGCTAAAATTAAAACCAAGAAAGTAATTTGCGGGGTAATGGATTTTCCGTATGTGTAAAATGTCCAATGCAATTCAACCCTGATGAATGCGGATACAAATATGAATCCTCTGGAAAGACGAAAGACAGGAGTAAAAAATGATATAAAAATACAAATTAACATTTCAGCATGTAGTACAAATACTAATGATGTTCAATGTTCACTGTAAAATTTTTGTTAAACGATCACTCGGTACAATAATAAAATATTAATTATGGACTACATGACAATTTTTTCCATCATTCCTTGGGACTTGGTGTATTCCCTCTTCCATGTTCCATATTAAATTAAATTAGGGATGGTGGTACCATTAGGTTTTAAAGTGCAGAGTACAATAAAAATGCCTCAACTGAACTCTACCTAGTTGTAGTTTAACGATCCACTTTGTTGAGGTATCAAGTGTAAAGTGTAATATGTAATGTGTATCGTGCATTGTGTGCAAAGGTTTTGCTCTGTTTTGCCTTTTTAACGACCTATCATTTTTCTCTCTGGCAGTTTTTACTCTGTACAGTGTACACGGATATTATGACGGGATCGTTTTACCAAACCACATATGTATCTAAAATCTGTCGTGATGGTTTCATACGTAATAGGCGTGCTTTAGATGCAGGTTTGTGAAAAATGTGTATAAGTATACTGTTTAGTATTTAGGATCCCGATTTGGATCCCAAAATTACACTTCATTTTTCAACTTACAAATGTGATATGAATTGACAGAAGATGGATAGATAGAAAAGTATCTTTAATGCATATTGCACATGTACAATGTACAATGTCTATTTTATTTACGCATCTATTTAAAATTTCATTGTGTTATACTTTTACGTATACTTGTATTACACGACAGTTCTCAACATGTAGTTGTGATTGTTGTGAATGGAAAATAGGATATTAAGTAAATAATGAGTTTGTATAAAGTAAGAGACAGAGAGATAGAGACATTGTGTAATTTGAGGAGAATGATATGAGAGAGAAAGTGTGTGTGTGTGTTTGTGTATGTAGTATTTAGTATTTACATGATGAGACTACATCGTCATCATGTATTACAGGAGTGAGCACACACATAAACACGTAAGAGTGCATATAACACATATCATTAGTTATCAATAGCCAGGAAGTTGGAATCAAGTTGATTAATGAAGCTTAATGATCAACTGAGGTGGCGCTATGAAGTGTTCAAATTTCCTTTTCAGATTTGTTCACGTTGTCTCTTCAGTCTGTAGACTGTAGATTTGACGTTTTATCCCTTATTCCTCAGAAGTAGACAGAGATAGACATTGTGAATTATCTGTACAAATAAAAATACATGTACATTTAGTGTGTGTGCATGCATCTGAATCTCACTAGAATTATGTCTACATACAAAAGTAATCAAAAAATACATATTACACCTACACTTTTTCTGTCTGTAATTTGTTTGTTAATAAAAAAGGTAGCACTACTACATACTACATACTACATCACCAACTTCAATATCAACATCAACATTTCCCAGTCAGCTCAGTCAATACCAGTCAACTTGTGTGTATTTATTTATTTACCAAGTAGCTTACTTACTTAATTCCCCTCTCACGACCAACATAAATATGCACTGTATGCAAACTATATTTACAATGTACACTGTACACTCTGTGCCCTGATAAAAACACCTTACCAGGATCAAAGAGAATCTTATGATGCATAATGAGTAATGAGTCACTTTGATAAGATTTTAATAACATTTTGGTAAAAACTCTCATTGAATCCCGTCAAAATTACATCAATGGAAATCTAATCGATTGCCATGGAAATCTCACTATACATTTGAAATTTGAATACTTTTAGTAAGATTTTCAACCAGAACTTCATTACATTATACATCATAATAAACGTTTTTTCTGAGGGTCTCTTTTATGAGATCCGTATAGTGAGTAGAGAGATCCATGCTTTTTACATGACGTGGCGCATATAGGTAAATACACATTACACTACATGTGTGTATGTGTACGTCTTCATTCTTGATCTCTTGGTTTATTTTCTACCATTTACCATTTACCACTTGCCATCACGATTTTCTTTTACTGAATGAAAGAGCGAAAGAGAGATTGAGGGAGAAAGGGAGCGAGAGGAAATGAAATCTTTATTGATGGTGTCTCCATTTTTTACAAATATTTACAAACGTCATTATTTATTTACTCGTATTATTATTATTCTTTTTATTATGTCCTTTGCTTTTTGCTACAGACATGAGAAAATTAGGCTATTCTCATCCACTTGTAAGCAGCAGATAGATTGAGCATTGAGTGTTGAGCATTGTGTTAGAAGTTTGAAATGTACTTTTTTACCCTTATTTTATTGAGAAAAAAGTGGAAACCAATGAGGCGTGTAGGCATCTCTATCTGTCAGTCTGTCTCTGTCTCTGTCTGTCTCTGCGCCTGTCTAATGCATCACACAAAATCGTTTAATTGATGATCTCAAAATAATGGACTTGTTCACATGTAGAGAGAACGACACACATACACACACATACACAACACAACACATCAAACAGAGTGACAAGAAAACAAAAAGCCGTCGTTTTTTTCATTCACATCACATGAATGAATGAATAGTAACACAGTGAACATTGTGCAGTATACAACGTGGAGCTCATAAGTTTGGAGGTTGAAGTGTTGCGTGGTTAGCACGGAGGCTGAAGCCCTGAGGACTGAGGACCTTGTGCGTGTGTATAAACTTGTGTACATGTGAAAGTAGTCTACCGAATAAAAATTGACATACCTTGTCATATTTTCATACTTTTATACTTTAACATTTTCTCCCCTGGCCCGATTCTAATAATTCTAATAATTTTGTTGTACAATATTTTTAGTGTGAGAATATCTGTATACAACAATTTTATTGTTAACTTGAACAATCAATTTGGCTCAATCCTCGGCCGCCGTTGTGTTTGTTACAAGGTTTTCCTATTTTCACGTACTTTGGTGCTTCTCCATTCTCCATTCTGTATTATGTCTCTACGCCTAAAGAACAATCACATAATATATAATATATAGACATGCACATATTTATGTACGCCAAACATATCAGTATAAAAACAGCACAAAAAATACATGTAGATATGAAAAGCAACTGAAAACTGAAGGTTGAAGCGTTATGTCATCATTCAGAGTTGAAATCAGAGGGAATCAATCATAAAACCGTATTTGCAGAAAGCAGAGAGAAAGAATCGAGAATGCAGAATACAATGCATCTCCGTACTCCATTCTCCATCATTCGTAGAGAACAACACGACATGGAAAATAGAGTCAGACTTTTGGTTTTGTACACATTATTAAAGATGGACAAAACACACGGGGGAATTGGGAGGCACGTGACCAGGCCGAGGCAGTGTCCAAATCTCCACAATGGGTCTCATTAGTCACTTGCTGTGCACTCAACCGGCACAATCAACGTCCATTTTTCCATATCGTCGTCTTCACAACTCAACTCTACATCCAACATTGGATTTGGAGTTGGATTCAAAACCAAATCCAAATCCGAATTCGGGTGTAATTGAGCGTAGATGATATTGAAAAACCATCACTTGAACCAAAATCCGAGCTTATATTAGTACTCAAACCAAAATGCGAGTACGTGTGTATTAACACCGAACACTGAGGATCTAATGCCTAATGCGTAAAATAGCTCAAACTGTTTTGTGTTTTGTTTTGATTTCCCCCTGTTTAATGTGTAATAAGCTTCAAACTTTGAGCTTCAAGGTAAATTTACTGTGCCGAGTGCCTATTGCCTCATAATTTTTAATTTTTAATTGCAAGTTGATATAATATTGGTAAAACCAAGAAAGAAGCAACTTGTTTCCTCACTGGAAATAGTCACGTACCGCGTACACCGTACAGCTACCACTGCAGTGAGCATTGATCATACAAAGAAAGCAAGAGAACAAAAGACCAGAGACAGTCTAAAAAGTAAAAGCATCTGAAATTGAATCATTTGCATAACTACTATCTGCTATCTCCTGTGTCTTCTGTCTGCTGTCGGAAATGGAATATTGTCATCTCATGTTTTATGAGTTGGAGGTAGGATCGTAAATGCATTGTAATATGAAATCCATGCAGTGGATTGTGGATGGTAATAAATACAGATGCAGACACAGACATAGATACGGGTGGATTCAAACCAATACCAAAGAGTATTTAGAATATACTTGGCCAGCGTATAGTACACAGTGCAGTGGATGGAGAAAGAGGGATGAAAGTTGCAACATGAAGCGATGGAGCGAGAGCCTAAAGTCTCTTCAGAGTTCAGAGCATCATCATTACATTTGTAAATTTACATAGATCAGGAGCATGGCAATGGAGTAATGGTAATAGTAATAATAATAATATGTTTCTTCCGTATGAGTGCCAACTCAAGGGTTCGTCATTTGCATATTTGAGAGATCTATGAAGAGATATTATTATATAGATAATAGATATTATTTCCTCCCCGTTCCAAACCATACAGCATACACGATTCCTCCTCCAGTCTATTTCCATTGGGTTTGTATTGGTTTGGATTTTGAATTGGATTGCGTGTAGAGCGTAGACCGTGGATGAAGCAGTCTAGAGTGTACGTAAGAAGCCCTAGTTTATGTTCACATCTTAATATTTATGGATATGGACAATGGGATGCACACTGTTGTATTATTAGACCTGATGCCATGTCAACTTATCGTTAGCTACTCCTCAGTCCTCACTCCTGAGCCTACAGTCTGAGCCTCCTTAGTAAAAAGATCCATTCCCAGCGCTCTTGAGTGCGATGAGAGATCCACTTCGGTGTGCTCCTTGCTTCACTGCTCATACACCACTCATATTCATACGAGGACGAGTACATTATTGCATAATAACCCATGAATTTACCCTCATTCTCTCCATATTCTGCCCATGTGAATCTGTGGATATCAAAAATATTTACATATACATTTCCACGGGATCCGTTTCTCAAATCTCGATTGTCGATATTTATAATGTGCCTACTCAATACTCAACACTCAACACTCAATAGGAAATTCAGAGGAATATCAAGTCATTTCCATCCTCGTCATTGCTATTTAAATACAAGTGCGTACATAGTCAAACTGGCCTATCATAAATCTTTCCAATTTCCATTCCAACATGTTGCAATTCCATCTTCAGTCATACACAGTGTACACGTATGCATATGCTAGTTTTTTCCAGGACACGTTGAGCATTCAATGTTCAACATTCACCATTCAGCAACTATGGTACATCATCCTGAATTATGTGTAATTGAAACTGAAGAGTTGCTTCCTTCTCCCTCTTTATGAATATGTACCCACGTGTATTAGCATTAGTATTAGTGTGTGTGCAACGTGCAGTCAGAACAACTTTGTAACAAGGAAGCAACTCGTCGAGCCAATAAGGCACACGTCGTCTCTTGAGAAAAATCCGTCAAAAAATTGATTCACATGAGAATATGTACATTATAATATAAAATACAGATAGAGGAGCAGGAACAATAGACGAGAGACAACAGGCAAGAGAAAAGAGAAAAGTCTTCGGGCTCTTGAATAGAACATTTTTGCCAACTATATAATGCACAATACAGATATGATCATTGTGCATTGTAAATTGTACATGGACTGAGTCACTATTCACTAGTAGATACATACGAAAGAGTGAAAGAGCAAAAGAGAGAGACTTTCCATTCTTTTTATTTTTTATCTATCCATCTATCTATCTTTTTGCATATGTATTCTCTACGTAGTATAATTGTTTGGGGTACGGAACACGGAGGAAGGGTGCGAGCATCTCTCCTCTTCAAACACAAACCAAGTATGAAGATTTCCCAATCCGGCCAAGAAAAAAAAAGCTTTCTTTTCTTTCAATCCCCAATGCTTTCTTGCTCTTCACTCTTCAATTTCAGAGGTCGGGTTGCATCTTGATCTGTATCTGTTTCTGCTGCTGTTGCTCTATCTCTACCACACTTTTTATATTTCTATCTCTCTTTCTTTGTGTATCTGTCGACGTGTGTATCATCATTCATATCGCAAATCTACTTGATACTTCATCCTTCGTACTTGATACAAGAGGATAATAATGCATAATTCTACTTCTACGTTTGCAGACTTTGGGGTTGGTTGAAAAGAACTCTAGTTTTTTCTACAGTAATCATGTTTCACAATAGAACCTATGTATTTATATATTATGTACATTTAATGCTATGGTACTTACTGAAGTTTACAGGCACATATGTAGTCTGTAGTCTGTAGACTGTAGACTAGATTTTAGACGGTAGACATTTAATCAGTTTTCTTATTTCCTCCAACAAGTTCATTTTTTTCCTTTTAGTCTACAGAGAATATACTGTATTATACAATGGGTAGGAAAAAAAGTAACGGAGGGAGGAAAAAAACTTTGTTAATTTTCATCCGTGTATCTTTTGTATTTTGGGCCTTGTATCTTTATTCCCAAATGGTAACGTTATAATTCATTCTTTTTTCCTCCTTCAACAGATAAATAAATGCATAATAAGGAGCAATAAAATCATAAAATTGTCACCAGGATCCTCCGTTCTCCTTTCCACTCACCACTTGACTACAAAAAAGATTCCACTAACGACTAACTATCTCGTATTCAAGTGTATAAAGTAATTATTATCACCAACACGACCAACATGGAAACTTAGAAGCTTGGACGATTGGAGCTTACATACTAGGAAAATTTTGGGTGGCATTCCCAATTCCCAATTTCTTTAGTTTGGGCTCTTCATTTTCATCCTTAAAAGATAGATGCATAGATAGATAGATGTTCATGCATCATGCAGAGATATTTCAAATGACTAATAACTAAATACATAAGTGCAGTGTACAGTGTAAAATGGACAAATGTATAAAGTACAATATGTGTCATTTATATGTGGAGAAGAAAAGAAAAGTAGCGTCATTTTATTGCTGTAGTTTTGGTTTTTGGTTGGTTGGACAGTTGAATAAGTACTGACGACCCAATATTAAGGAGAAGAATACATGTTATTGAAAATTTAGTTGGCATTTAGTCAAAGTGAAGACATTTGAGTTTTGAGTTTAGAGTTTTGAGATTTGACGTGGGGAAAAGGGAACCAGACTGAAATGAATTATGAGTGTTAGAAATGCAATGATAAACTTTTATTAGTTTATGACTCTTAGGAATTTTAGAGTTTAGAAGGAAGGACAGTGAATAGTGAAAAGAAAAGAACCTTATATCAATAATTACGACATATATTATACACACAGTTACTCTGATTCTGTTTGTCTCCAGTTTTCCAAGTTTTGGATTTCTAGTACAAAATACAATATGAAAAGTCTATTTATCTCGTTCTAGTTTCTAGTTTCTAGTGTTGGACTTTTGTTAGACAACAGATGTTTTCAAAGAAAAATCTTCCGTCTTATCATATACATATAATATATGTATATAGGTGGTGCAAGTAGTTGTAGAAAGAGGAAAATAGGCAGAATAATAACAAAGAAAAAAACGCATCAGGGCGACCAGAATCAAGCCTCATGAGATCACAAAACCGTAATAATACATAAGAAAAAAGAAGAGCAGAAAGAGAGAGAAAAGGAAAACAACGAGTCTCGTTGACAACATTCAACAGTTTCCCTTGTTTCGCCTCCATTATCTATCCATCCTTTTGACTTTTTCCCTTTTCGCTTTCTGTCTCTCTCTCTCTCTCTCTTTTCATCCCTTTTTCTTATTTTCTGTACTCTGTATTTTGTATTCCTTATTGAGCTTATTGAGCTTTGGGCAAAAGTTAAACCAGTCGAGTGTGGCAAAAATATCAGACGTCAACTCAAAACTCAAGTCAATCCACAAGGAGTTTTACCGCTGGGTGTTGGTAAACTTGTAGATGAGATGGTCAATGTTTAGAGTGGAGAGTTTAGAATGAGAAATAGAAATAGGGTTCCCTTCAGAAGGAGACACACAGAGATACACATTTACAGAGAATAAAGATGCGTTCCTCTCCATCCTCAATTTTCAATTCTCTGTACACCACTTTTCCAATTGACACATTCACAACAACAACCATTTTAAATGAAGTGAGCAATAAACTGTTGATGGATTTATTGCTTGATTAAGGCTTTTGGGGTAAGAATTGAAAAATATACACAGAAAGACGAAGAGAGAAAGAAAAGGAGAAGGAGCACACAAACATCATTCATCATTCATCACCATAAGAACATTTTTCTGTTGCTTCGTAATAGAAATGGAGATATGGTCCAAGTCAACATTTGTGTCTGTTTGTTTCCCTTTTGGCATGAGCCTTCCGTGGTCAAACAGAAGAGAAGAAAACACCAACAACCAACAACCAAAAGTTTTACCTAACCTAACCTGACCATTAGTCGTCAATGTTGGAAAACAAGGCGGCGTTTTCTTATCCCATTGTCTCATTTGTCCACCGTACATGACAACTTCCTCGATATGAAAGTCCTTTGTCTGATTTGTATTTTCTATTTCAGTTTCTGTCCATGTTTATTTCTTACTTACACTCACAACTCAAAACAACATTTTGTACAAGGAGGAAAATAAACAAATGCTCTATTGACTGTTGACTATCCTCCGGAAAGTTTAACATTGTACATGAAATGAATTATCAAATCACCCAAAGTTTCCACATAGATGTAGCTAAATTCCCTACTTTACGAATAAAAATGAGCAAAAATATGGTACATGCATATACGAAAAATGAAACGCTATTGCTAATGTATGCAAAAAGCAAAAAGTGATGTGAAGAAAATTTTTTAATCTGTGTTATCCAAATATTATGTGAGAAAATACAGAGTACAGTCCAGAGAGGGAGGCATCATAATAATAATATTGATAATAATAACACGGCTCTCTTCCTCTAATATGAATTCTGCTACTTAACTTGAGCTCAAGTTGCTCAATTCTGCTTGTATAAAGTGTATGTTGAATACTCTACATTCTACACTTGACAGAATACAAACAACTCAAATAGCCCTTTGAAATAACATTGATAATCATTGCGTATTTATTCAGATGTCATCATTCTATTATTTTCAACTCGTTTTTGTTTTCCTCACTTTTCCCCGTCCTCCGTTCTAAGTTCTAAATTCTAAATTCTACGTCAATATGCGGAGCATAAAAAGGTTTGTATTCACGTCATAGATATCGTTTCCACTTGCTCCTATTTCCTATTCCTATTTTGACAGTCAGATGTATAATACAGAATGTAGACAAACACTGGATTGACAGCAGTTGACAGACATCTATGCAAATTGTAGATTATATTCCACTATTTCGCTTTGCACACCATTGTTTTTCTGCACCCTCGTTTACATACGCTTCTTCCTTCGTCGGATTATGTTACGCGACGAGGATGATCCGTGATGAGTTGTAAAGTATCTGCTATCAGTATCAGCTATCCACTATCCGATATTTGCTGTCTAGAATCTTGACAAAGCAAACAGGGAAATGTAAACAGTGAAAATGATATTCGTTGATGTTAGTGTGCTGGAATTTTTAAAAAACCTTTTTCATGCGTTTATTTAGCCTTTATAATTTTTCATTATAATTACACGAAAAATGGAAAGAAATAATTTGAGGAAAAAATTGTGTGGATAATTTTTATTTCAAATTATTAGATGAAAATTACAACAATTAGCATTCTAATTGTCATTGTCATTGTAATAAGTTGTATCAAGTGTCAAGCTTAAAGTATTTAGAAAATGTATGATACGTACTTGAAAGCTTTATCGGTTACATACTACTTATTATTTTATAGGTTTTGGTTTCGGACAGTATTCTTGTCTTTTGTGTAGAATCTAGAATGTAGAATGTAGGATATTTGAGTCAGTTCCACTCTATTGTTAAATCCTGATGCGTTCAAAAGAAATAAGGTTGTATATTGAAAAAGGGACTGTTTTCAAAAGAACCTGTGATTTGTTTGATACGCCGCCTCAAAACTCCAAACTCCAAACTCAAAGCTCAAAGCTCAAAACTCAAAACCTCGTTGAGGAAAGGAAAATAAGACAAAAATACTCCTCGGTCCTCAATGTTCAATGCTCAATGCTGAATGCTCAATAGTGATAGTCATTGAATATTTTGTATTGCATGGTCATTATTGTACTAACTCTAGTCTCCCCCATTTACACTACATATTACATGTGTTAGACAGTGTGTACGTAAATTGTATAGGATAAAGTCATTTTCCAGAAAATTGAGAAATTCAATTTTCTTTTCTATTCTCTGCTTCGACACGAAGGATGAATATGACCAATCATGAATCATGAATATGGCTCAAAGGTCCGCCCTCAATAAACCTCCCAAAACGTTTATTATTTTGCTCAAAAAAGAAGAATGGAAAAGGAAAAGAGCCATGAGCGATGAGGCATCCAAAATACTGAATCCAGAATCCAGAGTCAATTGTAATAAAAAGTCACGACCTAGGACTCTCTTGAACTTGAGTATTGAGTACATACTACATAGTACATACACATCATACATTGTACACAGTACAGTAAGAGTACACAAGTATCTCTGTAATATCCTACACAATACTCAATAATAATATCTTGAATCCGGAATTTATCTGTAAATTTGTTCAATTTATTGTTGTTTGACACTTTCAACCTTTACAATTTCCAATAGTCAACACTCTAATTCATGTCATATGTATTTTTTGTCCTCTTTTCAAGTATACTGTACACATTTCCGTTGTTGTTAGATTTCCTTTATCAACTATTTTGTATTTTGTACCCTTTCAGGGCTTTTGCCGTATGCCGAGTTTGACTGTGACTGTGAGTGCGAGTGTTGGTGTTGGTGTGTGAGGGAAGGGATGGGCCAACCTCTTTTTTATTCCGAAAACTAAATGAAAAAACTGATTTCAATTTCGTAAATTTGGAAATAATTCAATGTTGGAGCATCTCCAGGACACCAAAAAAAAGTGACAAAAGAGTGAACAGAGGCGAGACGGCGGTCTTTGAGCTTTGATGATGACTTTGATCAGCGTGAAAAGGAAGGCGTTAAAAGGTACATCCACAATTCACAGTGTAAAATCCAGAAACAGAATTCCCTCATTCCCTCGTGTATGATTTCAATGAAACTGATGGAAAATAGATGGAAAATGAGTGGAAACTGGAAACGCAACACAAAACCAAAAACATATCCGCTTTTATAATCCATAATATTTTCATCGGACCTTAACGTTTGCTTTGGCTTTTTCGTTTCCAGTTTCTAGATTCTAGATTCTAGATTCTCCACTTATGATATTAAGCTGGAAACACTTTATCAAATTTTGAACATTTTTATTGCTCTGTAATTTGATTAGGACAAAAACAAGCCCCATGTGCTGGCCTCTCATCCTCATTATATCCACCACATTGTTCTATATATAAATATGTATCTATTTTATTGCGCTGCATATTGTGATTTGTGATACAATAGAAAATATGAGCATGACAATGACATTGGACTCTCGAATCTCGACCTGGCCAACAGTGTCGAGTGTCGAATGTCGAATGAAAAGTGCGTGCTCCATGCTCCATACTCCAAAGTCCATACACCCGCCGTTTAAACTGCTGACATGTAAAGTCTATAAATATTTATGTACAGCCCACAGTCGTCATTCGTATGTGAACTATGACCACGACTAATATCTTACAAATTTTATAGTCAAACTTTTCTTATAAAAGAACAGTAAAATCCTCAGTGCTCAACGCACAATGCACAATGTACAATGATATTGCCTTCACTCTGTGTACTTGTTTTGTGATGTAACGTGTTTTCTATTTTCATTGACGTGTGCTTGAATGTAGAATGTAGAAAGAGGGAGGAAAGGTCAATCATGTGAAGAGGAAATGGTCTCTAGCCCCTGGTCATCCGAATTCAGTGTTTCAGTGTTGGCGTTAGTGATAAAATTGTCGTAATTCACAGAGGGTCACAGCGGAAGTTAGTGTTATCCATAAGCAATAAATATTCTTCGGAGCGGGACTCTTTCTCTTTCTCCGTCTGTTTCTTCTCTGTCTCTGCTTCCTCTTGCTTTTCACTCAATGATCAGAAAAGCATTACCCCACAAACTGAAATAACATGATAGAACTTAATGCAATACAATATACAGGACAAATGTGATTTATAAATTTATGAACTGTATAAAACTGTTCACTGTGCACTTGCACATTTATAGATTGGCCACGCTGCCGTTCACCACTCACCGTTCGCTATTCTTTCTGTATTTGTGTATTCTCATATGAACAAGTTTAAAGCCAATTCGTATCAAGTATCAAAGCATAAAAATTCTACATTCTAGATTCTAGATTCTAGAGACTGTACATAAAATAGTAAGAATCTTTAAAGATTTCT
The DNA here is from genome assembly GCA_034698265.1 of Sminthurinus aureus. Taxonomy (NCBI): domain Eukaryota; kingdom Metazoa; phylum Arthropoda; class Collembola; order Symphypleona; family Katiannidae; genus Sminthurinus; species Sminthurinus aureus. Next base: position 13,652 of record JAQGBH010000797.1, read on the forward strand.
GTACTTTGATAAAAGATAAAACAAAGTACAGAAATTTTCCCATCAGTATTAAAAGTTACAGCTAGCTTAATACCAAAAATTTCAATGATTTTGGTTGTTCATAGAATATTTATTTATTTATTTATAGATCAAGAATCAAGAGCCCACCTCTACACTCTACACTCCTGCTAAATTGTATATATTTATGAGATTGTTTGTGATTGGAACGGAGAAAAGTCGTTTGATTTCATTCCTGTAATAAGTAATAATCATACAATAATAATTATTATTGTGATTGTATTTTTTGTATTGATCAACAGTCTCGAGTCTCGAGTTCAAAGTGCAGAGAAATAGACGCTATCGACTATCCACGCATAAAGAAAGGTTCTCCTGCAAGATCTTGGTTTTATGTTGATGTTTTATTTTATGCTTATTGGTTCACACAAAACTACGATATAGGAAAAGATGCATTTGCCCTGATAGCTGATAGTAAATTTCTTACAACACTTCTTTGTATTTTGTATTTAGGTACATACGTGCATTCGAGAGCGATATTATAGAGGGAGAATATGATACAAGTTTATTTATTATGGAGAATGGAGGATGGAGAATGGAAAAAGAACTGAAAGCAATTATGACGTATAAGATACAAAATACATTTGAGTTTGGAGTTTGGAGAGAGACACCAAAGCAAAGCAAAGCAAGCGCAGCATGAGGATTCACCGGATTAATAAAGGAAATGGTGAAAGAGCATTATTTTATTTATTGTCGATGGAATAATGTGATGACTTTGGTGGACAGACAGAGAGTATCTGTGTCTGTGTAAAGGAAAGAGCACAAGTGAAATAGATAGAGACAAAAGTGGAGAATTTGCCGACCACAGAACAATCCATATCTACTACTTCTTCTGTAAGTGTGTGGATATGGAATATGGAATATGAAATGGAATAGAGTATGGAATATGGAGTACAATGATAATGAAATGGTATAAAGCAAATGGCCCCATCTGAATTCATGGACAACGAGGGACATGACCAATCCAAACCCAGCCATTCGCCCATCGCCACTCTTCCTTTCTTTGGCGTATCGTTTAAATCATCTCTAATATGACAATAATTGACCATTCTCCTATCGCATATGTGTGATTCTTGGAGAATCCTCTCAGAGAAAAGCATAAATTTTACCCCAAATATAGATCTTATGTTTCTGCTTTGCGGTTTGTGGTCCGTCCACGTACAACGTTCAGCCTACATGGAATCAACCATCATACTTTATACTTGATAGTCCAAGACAATGACAATGAAGATGTTTTCACAGCAGCTGCTTCCTCCTCCGAAACACAAAGCACAAAACACAAAATACAAAACACAGAGTACAGAAACCTTTTACAATCCACATTCAAAGTCACACTCTCTCCGTCAAAATGCATCATCTCTAGAGTGAAAATTACTTTTCTCTTTTCTCCTCTGGTCTCATAAATAATTTCTGTCCAAATTATAATTTCATTTCCATTTTCATACAGCCATTCCAAATTCTGAATTGTACATTAAGAATTGAGCATTGAGCACATTCAAATAACACACTAAAATTTTAGTTTCAGGCTCTTTTTTTTGGTACAAATTCACATATTTATTTTTTTAGAAATAATAAAAGAGCAGTTTTTTACATAAACAAATGCAAAAATCTAGACTCGAGGCTGTTTAAATGTATAGGAAAAAGAAAAAAAACAGATTTGAAATTCAATGATGATGGGCCGAATGGCTGATGTCTGATGCTTGATGATGAGTTACCCCTTACCCGTGTCACACAGACAAATCAGAAACAGGAGAGAGATCTGGCTAGTTAAATAGGAAAAATGATCTGTCACATACTGAAATCACCAGAGATAGTGAGTGATTTTTTTCACTGTGGGCTTGAGTCTCGAGTCTCGAGTCTAGAGTCCGAGAAAGCGGAAATCTACATGTGATGTGTACAAAACTGGATATTGAAATGACCGACTGTCAACGACTATCATGTAATGACCTGATTATGCGGAAAAATCGACTCCATTTTCCCAGTTTTCCCCAAAGAGCAAAACCTTTATGAAAATCATGTGCTGTTTAGTTGAGCAATATGTCAAAGTCTTCTTGATTTCCTCCTTTACAAGAATTTTCTCTTTCCCCCTCATTCGTCTTGGTAGTTTTCCCTTCATTATATCAAAATATACAAGATACAAGATACACTATTTGTGTAATGTGTATTGTGTGTGATAGGGAAAACAGAAAAAGTCAAAAATAAAAAATAACCTTGAATCATCTCATATCACATCGTATCATTTCATCCTGATCTCTTTTTCTTGTTTTCTTCTCTGCCCTGAAATCTGAAATGGTGAGCAAAAAATAAAAAGAATGGTGACTACTGACTGCTGACTTTGCAATAATGGTGCATCATACCATACAGGGAGAAATATCTGTGTTCAGAACTGTAGATCTGAAAGTTGGAATCTCAATTTATAAAATAATTTTTTATTTCTCCCCTTTTTCTTCAGTTTTTTCTAACATAATGTTGTCATTGTCAATGTCATATTCACCCCTACGTAATTCATGTGTATACGAATATTACGGACATTTAAGGTTATTTAGGTTATTTTAAAATGATATTTGATGCCTGGTGTGATACGTTGAATAAATATTTCACTGATAAATCCAAATGTTCAATATAACAAAATTTGAAGCAAAACTTATTTTATTTGGTTGTCAAACAATAGAAACCGTAAAGCTCGTTCCTTATTTTATTGTGTGCTGTGTGTTTTGTGTCTCGTTATTAAGAATTAATTTTCAATGAATTCATTTCATTTAAAAATTGAAATCACTCCATTCCTCCATTTTCTGCTACATTATTATTAAAGGTTAACTGTTAACTGTAAAACTAGGAGTTGGACACATTTTTGGATTTGGATTGTACAATGGAAAATTTTACATGGTTGCCTCCATTTTAAATCCAATCCAGTCCAATACATTTTCATTTCATGGTGGAAAGTCAAACAAAGGTGACGTTGTTTTATATTATGACAGATGTGCGGTGTGGATTGGTATTGAAAAAAGCTCAATGTATCAAATTATTACCGTTTGACTAACCTAAACTAAATCACCCTCAGTTTTCTCCATTAGGACAACCAGTCCGCATTGCACAGCAGACAGTAGTGAGCAGTGCTGATAAGTAGTGAGCGTAGATATTAGGAATTATGTACAAAGTACAGAAGAATCTTCTAGGTCGCGGATTAGTGCAGTTTCAATGAATTTGTACACGCACAGTGAAAAAATTGACACAGAAAGAGAGAGAGAGAGAGAGTGAAAATGAGGGTGAGATTGAACTAGTTGCTCCAATACACCAAATACCAAATCCCTATCCAAACACAGACTCAAAAGTTGAAAACCATACCCCACAAAACAAGTAGAGAAAATACTAGATACTATAGATACATATGTGAAAAGTGCACGTGGGTTTTTAGTGTAAAAAACCAAGTGCTAAAAAAATCTGTCCCTCTCTTTTTTTGTTCCTCACTTCTTATTATTATTATTAGTATTTGGAGTCATGTCATGTCATTCTGCATCAAGTATCATGGATGCTGTAGCTATTACAATATTATTTAATATATATTTGTATTGTGGAGTGTAGAGTGTAGAAAGTAGAGTAGTTTCTACGCGACCTGTCCCATTTCAGTCTGCATTCTTTATATTCATCATGTACATAAGTACACAGGCAGAAACCGAGACAGAGTTCATTTGTTTTTGTGTTTTGTAGAATCTGGCACCTTGCATGCATAAATGCATATGGTAGAGCTCCTATCTTCTATCTCTCAATACTCAATATATTATGTTGAAAGAGGGAAATAATAGCATTACAAAGGCCAGATCCATTTGGCATCCACATGATCACATTATTCCACCGTCAAAATCTAAACCTAAAGTCAAGATCAGAGTGCAGAATCCAGAGTGGACTCTTATAAAAAATGCTACAATATGGTTACATTGTGTTCTTTTAAATACACATAAGGATACATTATACATGATTTAAGCCCTAAAATACTTCTCCAGCTCCGTACATGTTTCTTTTCATTAGTATCTAATGTGCCCTTTTATTTCATATCCATATCTATGGTAGCATCCATCTTTCCATCACGTTGTACATTTTACATTGTACATCGTACAATACACAGTAAACAGTGAACAAGTGTAGTGTACTGATACAGAGTTTAGAGAAGCAGAACCACAGCATCATCTCATCACCAATCACAAACTATCATAGTACGAGTGTTTCCACATATTCACTGGATATTTCATTTCATTTTCATTTCATGTAGAATGTAGAACCTGTCAACATTTCTAGCCGAATTTTCAGCTTCACTTCCTTCAGACTAACATATGTGAACACGATAGTGTCTCGATCGGCTCATTCCTAAAAAGTCACTCACTCAGTATTTTCTGTCCGAAATCCGAATTCCAAACGCTGTATGTGTTTCTGTATGTTCTACTTTGGACTTTGTATTCTGTATTGATGAATGTCAATTGAATCAGGAGACAAAATAGTAAGTGAAATTAAATTTGTACATTTGAACACATCTGACTCGCTTATTCAATCCACTCGGATAGAAAAGGAGGAAAACAACAATAATTTAAAAAAGTAATACGTGGCTCCTCCAAATTTATTTATTGGTTTTATCAGTATTTGTCCCATTGTATTTATTTATTTACTACTGCAAACTCTAACAATAAAAGGTTCCATGTGCACTTTTGATTTTGTTTACTAATTCTCTATTCTCTATTCTCCAACTCCAATAAATGATGTAATTTTTTATGCATTGAAAATTGAAAGGAAATTGAAAAAACGAAAGCTCCTTTTTCATTTTTAACCCGTAAATAACATTCCACATTTGGATTTTGGATTTACAATTGAAAAGTACATTGAAATCTAAAATCTGGAATTGAGATTTCAGATTGCAGATTTTATTACAGTTTTCATAATAATATACATTGGAAATGGAACTGAAAGTCTGCATTCTTTCACACATGAATCCAATATTTATCCAAAATTACGAGTATTTCTGCGTGTCTGCTCAAGTGCGCAGTGAGTACTTGTGAAAATGCATGTCTATACTAGTCGTAGTTTTGTATTTGGTATAAACCTAAAATCCATGTACATGTGATATGTATTGGATCTAAAATTCAAAGTGGAAGGAAGAAAGTATGTTCAAAAGAGTAGCGAGTAAAAATCAACGAGTAAAGAGTGCGAGATGAGAGATGAGCGAGAAGGGATCGTTTAAAATTTACGACTTTTCCTTTTGTCCAATTTGCTTCCACTTATGATGATTATGAGCGGAAAATGAGAAAAGGCTTGAAATATGAGGAGATGTAACTATTTTACGGGGGAAAAGGCAGGAATTTTGTTGGTTTTGGTTTTGGATTTGGAATTAAATCAGAGGCAGATTCCAAATTCCAACCCCGTTCTCTAGAATCTAGAGTCTAGAGTCTAGAATCTAGAAAAAGGAAAAAAGGGTAGAAATCCACACACATTTACGCACAATGAGTCGGACCAACCCACACTTGACAATTCACGTTTATTTATTTACACATTTGAGATTTTTATTGGTGTCAGCATTTACTCATATGTCTAGTTTTTTCCCTAAATAGGAATCAACATATTGAATGTAAAGTGAGGAAAACCAGTGAAAGAGAGCGACCGAGAGAGAGATGGAAAAGGAGAGGATTTTAAAGTATCGTCAAAGAAAGGCTGATAGAACATAAATAAGTATTTATATTTTGCTCCTTTTCCAGTAGCAGTCGACCGCAACACAACAGAGCACAACAGAACACAATACAATACAACATACAACAGGGTAAAGTAATAATGATGGTAATAGTAATGAGAATAATGCACAAATTCAGAGTGTAGAGTTTAGAGTTTAGAGCGTAGAGAGTCTTTAGTCATAATAATAATGATAATAATGGATTGTTACAATGAAAATGAAACACATTTCAATTTTATTAAAAAACTTGTGGTGGTTCCAATTTCAGTTTCAGAGTTTCTCCATTATCCAACCAATGGAAAGAAATTTGATGGGACTTTCTACTTGCACTTGTACATTGCGCATTACGTATTGTATATTTTTCATTTTACAACTTCTACTCGAGTACAGTAGCCTTTTACTACCTCACATTTAAATGTAAAACGCTGCCATGTATATATGTGAGTACATTCATATGTATTTTTGACTGGGTTCAATATTAATCTAAATTACATATGTACGTAGTCGATACTTATTAAACTCGTTATTATCGCATGTAAGTTGTGTGATGTGATGTGTTATATATATGAAAATAGATTGGTGGTATTTGGTATTCCATTCCTTTTTTTTACCCGCAGTAGTATTTTTATTCTTCTTGTCCTTGTATCCTTTTGTATATTGTACATTGGATATATGATAGATACAATACTCTTTACTCCACCATGCACCATCGAATATCCCTAAATGCTAAATATCCAATTTTTATTACTTTTCATTTTACAGTGACAATCTCGGGCTTCTTGGGTGCTTTTACTCCTGTAAAAGTCTCTGTCTCTGTCCGTAACCACAGTCTATCTATTCTGTGTGGATGAAATGAGTATGGGTTTAAAATATATTACCGTTTCCCAAACGTAAAAAGTGTACGGCTCTTTTTCCACTAAAAAGGGTTCATTCTGTCTTTTTAACTTGTAAAATTTCACACATTACCAATCTTCTATTCTTATTTTCTGCCTCTGCCTCTCCACATTGCATGCACATGTAATAAGCATGTAAGACAGGACAGAGAGAAAAAAGAGGAAGGCAAAAGAATTCTAATTCCAATTTCAGATCCAACCTTTGGATGTTTGTGAGCGAAAAATACATGTTCTAGATTCTACATGTGTAGTCAGAATGAGGACTCTTTCGTTTTTATGGTGCATGGGATTTTCTCTGGTATATCGTAGATTGGTTGATGGCAAAAAAAGAAGAAAAAAGTAGGGTGATTGCATACAGAATACAGACAATCAAAGTGCGTAAGCCCGCTTTTGCTCGTTATTCTTCAGTCTCTGCTTTACTTCTTTGCGTAGAATGTGGAATATAAATGTAACAAAAGAGTGCAGAGTGCAAAGTTTGGTATTTGGTATGCAGCATTTTTCTTGAGCCCATCTTGGAATTGAAGTGAGATTTACTCGCCTCATTTTGATCACAGTATTTTATTTTATGCATGTAGGTATGTCCAATGCACTTGCACCGTTTACCATTTACCATTTGCCACAAAGAGCATACAGCATTTACTATCAACCTCATCGTCACCAACATCGTCATAGTGGTTTTTATTCAGTGTCGTATATTTCTCCTTTTTCATTTGGCTTCTCCGTTTACGACCAAGAGAGATTTTCTGTAGTAAAATATAAATTTTTGCCCAAGCACGTGCCGCCTGTCTTATTTACTCACATAAACTTTTAAACAAGAAAAAAAGTCAAAGTGTAGTTTTGTGGAACACGTCATATTTATTTATACAATGTACAACAAAATGTAGATGCGGATTTTACAACTTTTGGGGTTAAAACAGAAAAGAGAATCAGTTTTGAATTTTGAAATTACCGATAACCGATAAAAAATCGAGGCTAACTTGCGTCAATTCTGTATTCTGCCGCTATTTTTGTTAGTGGTTATATAAAAATTCAGATAATTTCGTTTATTTTAACTTTAAAATTCTTTTGGAAGATGAAAGATCAAAGTTGTTCTTCTGTTGAATGACAATGGCGATATTCATGAAAGTTGAGTCGAGAGAATGATATTGATATTGATAATGCACATAGCTTCATGCGTCACAAGTCACAAGAAGTTGAAAGTTGAATAGCTGTGCTTTGTACTTTCTGCCTGTATGAATAATATGTTCTGTGTTCTATCTGTATCATTTGATTTGGACTGAAGAAGATGAAGATTCACCAGGGAGGAGGAAGACTTGGGCAGAGTTCATCAGAGCTTGAAATTTGAACGACATTATTTATTATCAAGTCACTGATGCATCCGATTTCATTTCAATGTCATGATTCCATCCAGCTCCCCGAATAAACTCCTGACATTTCCACTTTGAAATATTTATCATTCCATTTATGACAGCTCCGGCATCTACACACTTTCCAATACTACTCTACTATTATTAAAGTACCGTTACCACTAGATATGTTCAAAAATGGAAAATGAAACAAAAAAACATTTCAAAATTTTATTATTTTATTCAATCTAGTTTAAAAAGGATCTTGAATCTATTCTTGATGCAGTGTAATAAAAAATGCTTTAGAAAACACAAAAGACAAAGTACCTAGATAAAATTATGTAATATAATGTTGTAGCAAGATTTTGCACTTTGTGTTTTGTGCTTAGTGTGCACAGTTTACAAACAGGAATTATCGACTTACAACAAGATAAGAAAATCCGAATTCTTTGTAAAGAAAGTTGCTGTCAACTCCTGTTGGATTCTGGATTCTAGATTCTGGACTCTCTATTATCCATTCGCTATCTGCCTTAAGCCGTTCACTTTTTTACACTTCCTTTCTGTGCTACGGCCTTTGGAGTTTCTTTAACTTTTCTTTATTCTCTCCTGATGAATTTCTTCTGGCTGTAAATCTAAAGAGTTGAATGAAACGGAAACGGTTGTCAGAGCATGAAGCGCCTAATCGAATCATCCAACTAAATGAATTGTCTTTCTCGTTCTTGTTTCCATTTAACTTTACTCTTTCTCGGTCTCTATTCATTGTCCCAATCTACAGTCTACAGCTTAGAGAGAGAACCCACACCGTCATCAGTAAGATACATTGAAAATACAGAATCCAAAATCCTTTCATTTCTTGATTCCAACATTTGATTAATATTCAAAATTCCAAGTTTGAGGATTCACGTAAATAACCTCTCGATTACACATGACAAACGCTTGAACAGTGTACAATGTACAATGTATATTATGCATGGAGACAAGCGATATCCGCGTGATTTCTCATAACATAACAAAACAAGACATTTATCCAGTGGATTCACAATTCACAATATTAACATTAAACCATGAACTGGTCGGTCTTAGGCTTATCCTTTTGTGTACAGTACTCTACTATTATTATTATGATAACAATGATGATGTTGTTGTTCAGCAGGCCAAATCAAAATCAAAATCCAAAGTCTAACTGTGCGTATTTTGCATTTATTCATAAGGAGAGACTCAAGAAATTATCACGATTCTCATGATAATGAAGTGCAGTAGTCAGTAGACAGAGAAACTAGTATTTTGTATAATGTACACAGTGCATTGTATAGTAGTGTACAATATTGTATACGACTTTATGTTTTATATTATCATAACATTTTAAAATCATGTGTATACATGTGCATCGCGAATTGTGCATACATAAAGATATAATTGTATTATTTGATATGAAAGGCAATCATTTTGATTCCCTGCAGATTTGCATTCGTTCGTATGCTCTCAACGAGTCAAATGACAGGGCTCGTGAATACTGCTAAGATTTATGACTTTCCACCCTGCAGATGAATGGGCTGAGGATAAGCATGTCGTCTTACTTACACCACGTGTCTTGTGTCTATTCTCTAGTTTCTAGTGTCTACCGTGTACATGTAGATTATACATTGTACATTGTACTTTATGTATTATAATATCATCGAACATCGTCATATTATCAATATTTTATATTATAAATTATGATTCAGAAGCAAAAAGTACCTTCTTCTTTTCTTATTCCGCGTCATAGCCAAAAAACAACTAGAAAATGTCTACAAATTGTACTTTGAACAAATATTCTTCTGTGAATTATTAGTTATTATACATATTATGACACGACTACATCATATATCGTACGGTGTGTTTAGTCAAGAGTAAAGGTCGCACTGAGAAGATGGACAGTTAAAATAACCACTGTATTTATGTTCTCGTTAGCAGACATGTTAATTAAGTGCTAAAAAACAGAGGCATATCAAATATCAAATAATGATATTTATTTAAAAACTTTTCATGATCACAGTTTGATTGATGATTTTTGGGATAATTCCCAAAATGTGTTTTTGATGGGATTGCTCAATGAATTAAATATTATTCTTGAATACTGTTGAACAGAAATGATAATATGTAGTGTTAATTGTAATTGGACATGATTTTGTGTTGTTTTGTTTTCACATCACGTTCCTTGCTGTCACACTACACACTAGGCACTCGACACTACCCATATTTTACCTGCGTGTTAAAGTGAGGCGAACAAGATATGACCCACATAAATGTAAAATATACACTATATTATATTGCTTGCCGTATAAGAGGTTGTATATTTTGTACGGTGTATGTTATATGTAAAGAAACTAAAATCACAATGTTCACTGTTACAAAATCCAATCTGCATCATAATTTTTGAAAAAAAATGATCATCACTTCTAAGAATGAATTTTTAGATCAAAGTGATAGCGTTTTAGTCGATAAAATGTGCTCATTTAACTTCTGGTCGTATTCCAGCTCCTTGAAAATGAAATGAAATGCATTGTCTTTACTCTCTTGGGTTTTGACTATTGAGAAATGAAAGCGATGAAATTATTTTTAGAAAAATATTCATATATATCCGTCTTCCGTATACCTATACAGATGTAATGTAATGGGCAGGATAGAAACTTGAACCAATTTATTTCGTATGACATGACACAAGAAGAGGAAGAAGAAGGCCGAAAAAAGGAGGAAGTGGTTCAAGTCAGGGGAGAATCCCAAATTTCCGAGGCGTAATCATGAGAGAGAGATAAGGGAAGAGAGTCGATGGAGTAATATAATTTGGGTTTCAAATCTTGTCGTCTGAGATAACGATTTCAAAGTCAACCATTTCACATTTGCCCGAGTAAAAAATTGAGATCATATTCTTTTACCAGCACCACCAGCCAATCTGTACATATTAAGCTTTGAATCTCATTACACACACACACACATTCGCGTATTTGTATCTGTAGATCTTCATTGCATACAATATACAGCATACAATACACGCTACAAACACGGGGACGCCCATGAAGAGGAAACAATGAAAAATTGGAATTTTTCCCTGTATGGAACCCTATTATGCAAATGATACTGAGTAGAGTATTCACTTCTGTTTAGTGGTGATATGTTGACTTCGGGTAGAAGAATGAAAAAAGCACCAACTACTGACTACTGACTACGCTCACTTCCGACCCAACAGCCCACATAATCATACGATGGGATGAAGAACACAGAAAGTACAAGAACGAGTCACGGAGAAAAGGAAGATATCAAATGTAATGTTCCATTTATTCTCCTTTCTTTCTTCCTCTTTTTGTTCATTCTCCATTCTCCTATTAGTCTCTGCCACCAGCTCAACTTACAAAAGACAAAGATATAATATTCAATATATTTCTCTTTCTTCCGTCTTCCGCCGAGTACATGTGATCTGTGAGACGCATCTACAATCTTCAGACAATTCTGGTACATGTATTACAGGAGAAATTCACTCTGTTCCGTTTTTCCTCATTTTTTGTACAGAATATAGACACTCCTCTAATTCTGTTACAAACGAAAAAAGCAAGCAGTCATCTAAACCTACTTTAAATTTTAAACTGGAAAAACTGAATTAAATTATATTCACAATTTATTTATTATAATAATAATAGTTATTATCATTTTTTATTGTAATCACATTTCATTTCTCTTGTAGCATTTTATATCCTTTGATATTCTTGATCCTAGACCCTGGGAAATGTTTAGCAAAGAAATAATAAAAAACAGTGGTGCTATTCCCGTTAAACTGGAGTTATTAAAATAGAAACAGCAAAGGATAAATGGAAATGAAAAATCTGTGGCCACTTAAAATAAAAAATCAAAACTATATTGTAAATTGTAATTGTATGGACATCATAAAATCATAAAATCAAGTTTTAAATTTTGATAAAAAAGTCTATTGATTCTATTTGAAGTTTCAAGTTTGAACCACATTTATGAATACACATGCATTATTATTATGATAAAAGACAGGACTGATTTTAGTTTTACGACCTTGCAGAAAAAGTTAAATTTTCCCATTCATTCTCTGTCTTCGATAAAGCGTAAATGCGGTTGATAAAGAACAGAAATTTCAACTATGAAAATGAAACGTATAGTGAATACGAATACGCATACGGTTTAGAAAAAAATAGTTGTACATTCAAATGCATTTTTTAAGTCTTGCCGTGATTGTTGCACCAGGAAATAAACAGTAGCATTTATAATAGTGCACTAACTGTATCAAAGAAAGTGAAGAGTCAAGAGGAGGAAAAGTTTACGACTTTGACTTTTTTGGACATAAAATCATGTAACGCATTCAGAAGCTTGAACGTGTAACTTGAAAGTTGAGAGTCGAAATTCGGAGTCGAGAGCAAAAGACCCACCTCATACAGCGCTTTGTGTGCAGCATTCATTCTGGATGCTGGATTTTATATGTGTGTGCTGTTCCTGTTGTTATTTTTAAATCAATTTTATTACTCTTGAATTTTATATGATTTTATTTTATACATACTCTGATATTTTTCAATCCTCCAATCTTCTTCCCACCAAATAGCTTTTTATACTCACATGTCCTTAATGAATAACCTGTCCCGGATCTGGTACAATATAAATAATGTCTGGTGTTCACTGTTCAGAGTTCAGGGTGCTAAAGGTTGTGTCCTAGGAAGCTTTTTCTGTTTATCCTTGTGTTTTGAGTGTGAGTTTCGGGGTTTGGGGGATGCGAGTTTTTTTGCTCTGTACCTGTGTAACAAAATTTTAATGTTGGGGAAGATCAAGCTTGAGAATTGTGGATCGTGGATTCTGGATAGGGTTTGAAGGGTTCAGCTCCTCTCTATACTCTGGTCTGAACTTGAATACAATGTAACAGAATGATAATGAATAATGAGTATCACAGATTCATAGGTAATAAACTCCACTTTGCTGTAAAGCCGTTTGTCGTTTGTAGTCATATTATAGTTAATTGACCTCAGTTAACTATGACATTGTGCAAGGGATTAAGGTGTTTCACCATGGAAAACGCACTGACCGTCCCTAAAGTAACATGTATAACGTACATCTTTGATCTTACACAATGAAATACATATTATACTATGTACTATGCACTATGAGAAACGGGCTTTTCCTCATTTTCAGCAAACTATTTTTTATTTGTTGTCCACTTTATTCCGCGGATAATCAATTTAGATCTGTACTTTTGAAGTGGATACAAAATATAAAAACACATAACGACGAAACTCCCCAAAAGTATTAATTTAAAATGAGCAGACGTTGACAGTCAAAAAAGCCTGAAAAAAGGTATTGAGCATTGAACATTGAATATTATTGAGGATTGGGCAGGTTGCCTAGAGTCTGGACGTTAGCCCATTTTAATAAGACTTCCTGACGTCAAGATTACATATGATAATCTTCTTAAGCCGTTGTCCGATCGGACAAAGTAAAAATCATCATTTCGGTAGTCTTTTGGAGATCATAATAATAATGATATGAGACACAAAAGGCAGGAACTCATCCGTCCTTTCATAAACTCATATCCACAACTAGATGCAAGATGCTCAGAAAAAGCGAAAAAAATCCACTGTTTTGTAATCACATACATATTACACATGAAAAAACACTTGTAACTTTTGTATTTTGTATACACTTGTAAAATATATTACTCAACTTGGTTTTTTGTTCAAGATTATTGAGTTTGGTACACAACAGTGGAAAATGGAAAACGCATTTATGAAGAATGAAGAGAATGCTTTGTACGAAGGATGAAGAAGAGAGCGTTGAAAGTTGAAAGGGTTTTGATTTCCACTTGAATCTTGATCCAAAAACCCTCTTCATGTGGCACAATGTAGAATGTAGAATCATCCGTTTTTATCCCCTTTGACTACAAAAATCATACACAATAATAATAATATTGTGTAGTCATACAAAGAGAGAAATTGAAAGTCAGCACATGAAAGAAACCCAAAACTCAAATGCCTTGTCGTGTAGTAAAGAGTACAGGTACAGTACAGATTAAAGACATGTCCACAGTCTACAGTACATACGACTTTGTGGAGAGGGGTTGAACTTTGAATTTGGAATCACAAATGTTCAATCTTCAGAACCTCTTTGTCAGTCAAGTAATAGAAACGGAAAATATCGTAAATAATAATAAACTCTTTCTTTACAGAAACAGAACAATTTTTTGAAATTCAATTTGATGTCTCGAGTCTGAATACAACTTCAGAGTACAGTGTACAGAATAAAATGTACCAGTTAGAAACATTAAATCAAGTATCACACACAATACACAATACATTCAATAAGCACCTTGTATATTGTACATTGTACATAAGTTCAATCTAAAACTCACGATACATTAGTTAAATCTGAATCTCTGCACCACCCAGATTCAATCCGAAAATCCGATTCAGAGTCCACTGTGAGAGATTTGTAGAAAAAAAATACCTTGTACTGTTTTTTTACTTTCCATTTGTGAGCTGAACTGATTGAACCAAGCGAAAGTTAAAAATGAGCAGGACAGTCGTAAAAGTCATTTTAATCATCATTATTGCCTTTCCCAATGGAAAATCTTGTAGATTTACAGCATCCCATTGTACTATCTTTTTTAGAGGTAATGTTGCTCCGTTTTCCGTTTGATACATACTTTTGATCTGTGTACTGGTCGCTCGTTCGGTTTACATCCTAGCTTTATAGTTACGGATTCATTCTACTTGTACAGTTTATATGTATAAAAAACAGATCGTAATGCAGAACTATTGTAGTAATAACTGATACTTACAATTTACAATACATCAAAGAGTCACAAAGAGTTCCATGTATGTAGAGGTATATTTTCTGTTGGATGGTCATTTAAACCAATTTTAAAAATTAAGCCATTTAATTTTTTCCCAGAAAAATTTTCTTCTCCCGTCTAGTAACTGGTAATACATCTAGAAAATAAGTTATGGCAAATAGCAAATACAGAGTCCAGAATCCATAGTCCTGACCAGAGCCATTAAAATCATCAGTGCTGTATTGATACGAAAAACAAATGGAACAAAACCTTAGGACATTAAACAATAAGATTTACTATCCCCTTACTATTTCATTGAACACTGGACACTGGACAATCACTTGCTCTTACTAGCAGTATTATTATTATTATGATTGTACATGTAATATTCTGTACTATGCACAGTTTTGAATGTACTGGAATCCTATAAATAACTATAGAAATACTTTTATGTACTTTTATTACGCGAGAGAATTCTAATGTCTACCACTGACATTGGTATTATTATTATTATTATCATTATTATTGTTACTAGTACAAGTTTCCATCCCGGGAAAAACAAACAGAGAAATAAATATTTTTTATCCAAGATTTCTTAAAAAATTACAGAGCTTGCATATTGTACATCCACATGCACAATGTAGAATGTACTATGTTCAAAGAAAAAAACCGTGAGCTTGCTAATAAAACGGACATAAAATTTAGCTACGAGTTCTCCAGTTCAGTCCAGTCTCCAGTCTAGTTTCAAGTACACCGTCCACTAATGTACGATATAATGTACAACATGGAGAGAATGGTCATGTATTATTACTATTATTATTATTGGGTAAGTTTTGAGTTTGGAGTTTGGAACCGGTTTTCTGAGCATAAATTATTTTAAGTGCGTATTCTTTATCATTGGTTATGGCTTTCATTTGGCATGTGAATCTTGAATCAGCTTGAATCTGCTGTTTAGAATTTAGAATTTAGAGTTGAGAAGTAAAAGTACTGTTATTTCTCTGCCCTGTACATTTTGATGCATCTGAATCCAAATATCAAATATCGTATAGATATAAATAATAATACTTTTATTTTTAAATTCCCACATAATACAGTATACAGACTACTGTACATTTTACATCTAGCTGTCTTTTAAATACAGAGTCCGATTAATCTGCATGTGTGCACTAAACTTATTTCTCTGTTCTTTGTTTTGTGTAGGCACATACGACGTATGACCGATATGCATAATGCTAGTATTTAAAATGTAGAGATGGCAAAAGAGATAACGATGGTGGTTTGAAGTTTGAAGGATTCTCAATTCCAATTCCAAATCATCATCAGCATCATCATCACGATTATAACAATGGTAATAATAGATAATTTGTGAAAATGAGTAATTTACTAGTGTTCTCAACACATGTAGCAATAGCAATAGGAATAGGAATAGCAGCAGTAGCAGCGAAATGAATAAATGAGATGAGATGAGGAGGAGAAAAAGAAGAAGAGGAAGAGGGATAAAGGTAAACAAGGGAGAAAAAGGGTTGAAAATGGTAGATAATGGCTATAAGCTTCCCCATTAAGTGATGGAAACTTTTGTTTGAAAGTGGCTCTTCTATAGCTTTCAATTACCAGGCTACTTAGCCATCACAGTGTCAGTTTTCCAGTTTTCAGGTTCCAGTTGAAAGCCACAACTTTTCTTTTTCTGGAGCGTACGTAGAACGTACATTACTACAGAACGTACATACTACAGCATACTGCAGTTTCCATCCCTTCTTTTCATACCATGCACATTGTACAATGTATCGACATGAGTATCAATGTCTAGAGTCTACAGCGTGAATGTTAATGGTAGCGGTGTACTTTGTACTGGATACTGTTAGATTGTGGAAACATGTACAATGTACAGTGTACAAGAGTAGGCATTAGGGAAATATTCATTCATTGTTAATTAAATAAGCCATGGAGCCATGAACTTGGACCATGGGTGTAGCAACTACAAGAAAATGTGACATAATTCACACTCACATACTCATCATATTCTCCCTCATTCTTTAAAACTTACCCAAGACAAACAGAAACACACAGAAACAGAAACAGAGAGAAAGAGAGAACGGGAGACAGCGATTAGAAAAATGAGGATGAGGAGAAATAATTTTTCATGGGCTCTTAACATAATGACACACAACTTGGAACTTTGAGGATTTATAACATTATTTCCATTTCTGTTTTCACCAGCTAAAAAGCTCGCTATTCTCTAGCATGGAAATAATCCCTTCATAATGATTGTTTTACACAGTATAAAGTAGTCACTTTAAGTAGAAATCATTATCATTCTCATTTTCATCAAAATAAAGGCCTTTATTATTCTCTCTCTCTTTTGCTCTCATATTATAGGCAAAGGGGAGACGAATGAAACAATACAACACAGTACAATATACACATACCATGTTCATGTATTTACATACAGTTACAAAACCTGTAAAAGTATGTTTAATGTGCAAGTTGCTATTTCCTCAAAGCTCAAAGGTGTCGTGACTTTGTATTTAACACCTTTTAAACTGAAGGTTAAACTACAAAATTTCTCACATTTTCAATTTTCATAAATTAATTTCAGGTTCAAGTGCAAACTCGTTACTTTTAATACAAAAGCACGTTAACTGTACACTGTACACTGTAAAGGATACAAATCATCTACAATTTTCACTCTTCTTTTACAAATTGCTCCAAATAATTTTCATCTACAATCTACAAACGAATGATACAGTTTGGTAAACTTGGGGCAAATGTTAAAAATATAGTACATCCAAAGTACAAAGTACAATAAAATGTATGACGTAAGACATAATTTTTGGGCAAGTGTAAATTGTGAATGGTAAATAACAATAGGAATAATTGGTGTAACCGTACTAGAAAAGCTAAATGGTCAACATCACACGCCACGCATAACACAAAACATGAAACATAAAAGATGACTGACTGTGGAAAAAAAGACAATTTTAGTAATGAATACATTAAATTTTACGACATGTTTTAATCAGCTCAAATCTTCACATTATATTTTATTGGCAATGCCTGGATTAGGAGAATGGAGAATGACGAAAGTCCGCATGGAGTGTGACGTGGTCCTCGTCATAAAATGGGACATAAAGTGTCATACTATTTATGAATCTTCCTCATAATACAAAATACAAAGGTATATAATCCTCAAAACTAATAAGTTGCCTCATATAAAAGTGTCATTTGTATAATATTGTATCGAGCAAACTTTGCCATAAAGGCTTGACGAATCTTTTTTTCTCCCCCCTTTTTTGCATTTTCAGTTCTTTCCCTCTCTCTCGTTCTCTTTGCAAATATGTTGATGTGCCTATCAATGTCATCTATAATAAGAACAATAATAGTTGTAATAAGGATGACGGAAACGGAAACACCAGCACCAGTTCGAGCTCCAGCTTTAGTACTGAATATTTTTTATGTACCGAATCCGGAACTAGCAGCTCTACACACTGCTTACTCTTGTTCGTTCAACATTTTGAAATTGAAATTGAAAAATTTTAATAGCTTTGCATTGAGATGATAAAGATTTTATTTACATTCTACATCAAAATCTTTTCTAATGTGAACATTTCATCAAACTCCGCAATCAAAAAGAGAAATCAAGTTGAGGAAGAAACAGTAAAAACTCTAAACTCTGATACAAGGGTAAAACCCATTATTTCAAACCACATAAAAGACTCGGTGCATTGAAATTACAAATAAAGTAGATTAATCTATTAGTTAATTTTCATCATAATAATATGACATGATATGCCATTATATATGGTACATATGGTATCATTGACATTGGCATGACATGTATTTGTATTGACAGAATTTGAACTGATTTATATTTACTATTTACAAACACACAGACACACACACATATGCATTCAAAATCAATGCATAACCCAAACACCAAACAGTTGGAGAAAAGTAAATACTAAAAGTTTTTACTCGTTTAAAACTTGAGCTTTTGAATTACCTATGCCAGATGTAACCGCTATAAATTTTTTCAGTGCAGACAACGGCATTGCCGTTCAGCTTTAAGCGCTTAGCAGAAAAAGCGGACAAGATTTAACTTTATTTATACACATTAGTTTATTTTTATTGGTGTGTATTATACATTATGCCTGTTCACTATGCACTGTTTACTATTTACCTAAATGCCAGCGGATCATCATTAACTTGATTATTCAAGTAATTTTAAAATGTCGCCCATGTGCCATATTTGTAAAATGTTTTGATTTTAGACTTTACACTGTAGACTTTAGAGTTTTGAACAATTACTATCCTAATATCATGTGGCAGATCTATATATTGTACTAGTGTCACGGGTTCTACATTAGAATAAAATTATGATTGTAAATTGTAAACAGTAATATTTCAAGGTGTAATAAAATTGTCAGTGTGAACTATTTGTAAGCTATCAAGTCAAAAGTTGTCACACACTAAAGACAATTCAGTCAAAGGTAAATGGCAAATTAAGATGCATAATGACTTTATTAACTTTATTAGCTAGACACTAGACACAATATACTATTTAAAAGAAACCTCATATAATATGCAAGAACAGTTGTAGAGAGCTGATTCATCCGCTAGAAAACCTTCCTATATTATTTAGCTTTGTTGTTATTATTCACATAATAACATAATATATTGGATAAAACTGCAGTAGTTGTTGAGGCTTGAGATAGACTACTGTGAAAAGAATTTGAAAACAACTACAGCAAAATGGACACAAACAGAGGGAGGTCAATTATCAATTGTTTTTATTACGAGCTACGTAATTTACGAATGCTCATTACTTTTTACGATGTCGCTGGGCAAGAAAACAACTCATCATCTAAAATACTTTTTGAGACACCAGACACAAAGCACACGGCACAAGATACAGTTTTCTGTACAAAGATAAAAAAACTGTCAACTACCCTTCGGTTTCTTATAAATATTCATTATTTTTAGCCAAGACATTTCCGTTTCTTTTACCTACTTTTTTGTAACAAAAATCAAAACACTGATGTAAATTTGACATACATCGGCCGATCACTTGTTCTTGTTACAAATGAAATAATAATTTCATTGCATGTCGATTTCAATATCATACAATAAAAAACCAGCCATTTGTAAAAATCAATTATTGAAGACTGGAGCTTTCGATACATATTCAGTACTCAATGCTCAATACTCAATACTGCTGATATGTTTCGTAAAGGGAATGTCAAAATGGCAAACTAATCAAGCAGTCGATTACATGTGTGTACTTTTCAAGTGATAATATTAATTGTTTAAAGCGTTACTTTTGTATCTGCAATCTGCACTTATCCAATTGACAATGTTTCGATCACAAAAGGCTACTGCAGTACTCATTTGGAGTTTGGAGTAAGAGAAAAAAAATGATAAAAACTGCATTAAATTATCTGGTGCACATTGATTATACATGATTCTGTGTGCTTGCGTAATTGAAATGGAATAGTAACAGCACAATTACACTTTGGTTGTTCTAGTACAGTGTACAATGATAGTTCTGTTCTCTGCCCATTTTTTTCTTCCCATGATCTGGTTTCTGAACTTCAATTCTTTCTGCACATACAAATAACAATGCAATTAAAGAAATAACACAATTTATGTCTAATACAAAAATGTTGTCAAAGAACTTTGTCGTACAACGTACAACGTGCTTCTTGTAGGTTTATGATGCAAAAAGGTTTATGAACTTCCATAGTACATACTTTGTACTTTTGAGAATTGAGACGCGCACAATAAATCACCACAGCACAGACCTTCAACTGTTCATAAAATCAATGGCTGTGGTTTACTAATGCAGAAAAATTAATACAAATCACAAATCAACCTTATGCATGTGCCTGTCAATTGTCAATTTTTCTATTAAAGAACAAAGTACATCATGTAAAGTAATCACAGAACATAATTGTCATTATCATTTAACAACAAATCCATTTACCCCACAAACTTAATAATTTTACTGATGACTTGAGTACTGTACAAATGCAAATACAAATAAAACAAGGTAAATACAGACAAGGAGAAAATTAGGTTTTACTTTTGAATCATAAAATAAAAATTACATAGTAACTTGAAAACTTCACGCAAAAAATTCTTCTTTTAACAACAACAACAGCATTAACAATAAAAATTGTTAGTAGCATTGAAAATTGAAATTGAAAACACTAAGACAAAGAACATTCAAAATTCTAGATTCATCACTTTTCCCAAGTAGTGGAAGTATTTTGTGTCAATGACAAATTTTATGTAGTTATATGTTCAACGTGCTAAAACATGGCATCATTGATCACTATAATTATTGACTTACACACGGCTTGCATCAAACATGCAAATTTGTTTATTCACTTTGTACTTCCAGAAAATTGAACTTTTTACTGGAAAACAGTAAAATGTTTTACCCTGAATTTCATAGAACTTTATTAAGTATGAGCTACATTATGTAACCGGTGTCTCAATTCTCAATACTCCAAAACAAATTCAACAGTACACAGAACTGCATAATAGCACGATAGAATATAATCTTTTATGCAGAATGCATAAATGCAGTGAGACTGTTCATGCAGCACTTGCTCTTCACACACTTTACACTACATATACTGTATATGATATACACCACATGCCTACACTACGCACTTGAACACATAATTTGACCCAGAAATAAATGAGAATGAACTTGTTCCCCGCCTTCTCATATGTATTGCAATTATCCAAGCCAATTTACAAGACAAGACATGATATACCACGCATTCAATAAACTCACAACTCAATTCAATTGTATATAAATGTAAAATGTAAACCTCACGCCACTGTGCGTATCTGAATGCTCTAGCTACTCACACCTGCATACACTTTATCTGTATATTATCTAAGATCTAGCACTTGTCTCAGCGCAAGCACGCTATGCACTATGCACTATTCACTTGTGAATGTTTTCCAAAGTGCATAATATACCATACATATTGTGTAGCGCATACATAAAACGTTTAATAAGTAGTAATTTGACAATTTGCGTGGTAATGGCTATTAATTGTGGTTTGATTTTGTTTGTATTGCCACATTAAACCAAATCAATTCCCATTTATTTGCTTTTTAATCATATCAAGTACAATTCAATTTTCAATATAAAACAGTTGATTTGATTTCAACTAATAAATTCACTACTTTTTTATCATGCAAAATATATTCTAAATTCACAATATATCAGATGCTGTGAACATTTCAAATGTTCTCAGTAATGGATTACACCATTGTTAGTTGCATGCAGGGATATTGATAATTTATAATGCTTATCTGTTTTGCATGGGAATAATTCCCTCTTATTTACTTACTTATTTAATATTTAATTAATCTCAATTCTCAATCCTCGATCTAAATTATTACTATTGAAACTAATGATAATTTTTCTTTCTTTAAATTTCACATGCAAACGCTGATACCTATTACATATTACATATTACACATTATGCATCGTGCATTTTGTAGTGCAGTACAAGTTGCAGCTTGAGAAAATATGCAGCTTTACCTGCATTAGACTTTGAACTAAATTCTAAAGGCTTGCTTAAATGCATCATGTCACTGCAGTCAAACTTGACATGAATGTTTTACAAAGAAATGAAAGTGAGTTGAAAAAATGTAATGTAAACAAAAAAGGCATCATATTAACGCTGTGTATGTATTACGTATAACATATTATCGGCTAACAAACCATAGTAAATACGCGCATCTGATTTTTACACAGCTGAGCACAGCAAAATACAAACCTCATTTGTATGCACTATGCAACTTCAGAAGTCAGAAATCAGAGGCAAGCTTGTTTTTCTGCAATTTTCAATACGTAGTCAATTCTTTGGTTTACCTGCAAACTGCAAACCTGCAGCAACTTTAGTAAGGCTAACACTTGTAACTGTACGTATTCAACCATGTGTATAAAATGCAGCAGATAGTACAGGTTTAAATGAATAATCTTAATTTTGACAGTAACTGAAACGAAAATTGGTTTCATCCCAAAATTTTGTGTTGGGCATTGGCCATTGAGCAAATGAATTATGTACATTGCAAAAACTGAATAATTTGAATGACTTGTACCGTGTAAATTCATTAAGAAAACATCATTCTAAACAAATTTTTCCTCACTCCACTTGCTTCAATTATGATCTGAATGGTTATGTTAATAGTTAACAGTGTGTGAGGATTGCATCTACAACTAGCAATTAAAATTGCCATTTAATTTTCACTGGCTAGACTAACAATCAATTTCATTATTTATGCATGTAAGAAACTCAGGAAGGAGAAAAAAGTGTAGCTGTACCATGTTTGCCGTCAATCAAAATCAGATGCCGTCAACCATCAAGCATCAAGTTTTAAAATTATCAGACAGTATTCTCTTTGTGTGATCTACTCCTGTGGGCTCAAAAATCAACAACTGTTCAAGACTCTAGACTCAAGACGTTTGTTATGCCGAATTATTTTCTTTGCAAACAATGAATTATATTGCTACGACTTGTTTAATTTAAGTAAAATATGAAGATGATTATCTTTTGATGATTTGATGAAATGAAATGAAAGGACCAGATCCAATTGAAATGAAATAATATTGTGAATTGTGGTATGAGAAAGATGAGAGAAATATGAAATTTCGAAAGTAGACAGTAAATATTTAAAGAATAAAACCAATAATAGGATTTATTTGAGCAGTATAAAAGGTGTCAAGAATAAATAAAAATATAAAAAATCTGAACTTTGACAGAGCAAGAACAAACATTTGGCTATTGTGACTCGATTAAATGCTTGACTGGACATTTTCTGTTGGAATCTACTGACAGTTTATCGAATACACATTGGAAGTAATTTGATAAGAAATAGTTAAGCAGTATACGGAAGAAGTTGCTTAGGATCAAAATCTAGCGATTAAATCAACCGTAGTATGGAGAGTAGGCACGACCTGTAAAATGAAAAGGTGAAAAAAATCATTATTTTTCTATCGAGAATTGAGAACATTTTTGAAGCATTTTGAATAAATCCAGTAATGTTTTTGTGTGTGTAAAATATTGGTATTTACCGTATCCGTGGCTGTAGTGAGCATTAGCGTAGACTGGAGAATATCGGACAACTGGGGCATATCTGACAACTGGGGCGTAACGGACAACTGGAGCATATCTCAAGTATCCAGCACTGGCTACAGCGAGCACAGCGAAGAGAGCCAAAACAATCTGAACAAATAGTAATAAAAATTCAGATAAGTCACAAAAATCCAATTATCTAGAAAATAAAAGTAATGTCACTTTATCACAAGAAAACTAGTCCTAGTCCAAACTTCAGATTTCAGAGCACTTTGATTGTAAAAATGTTGAGGAGCCAAACAAGCCAGGTTTTAAAAATTTCACAAAAATAATAAAAATACTTACCAAAGTCTTGTTCATTTTGAAGGAGTTGTGTTTATGAGTTGGGAACTCGAAAATTGTTTTTTAAGATTAGCTGTGTAAGCAAAGGAAGAAGGCAAGTGTATGATTTGAAGGTGTTAGATGGGTCGATATTTATACTGAAAATTCCTCGTATCCACCACATTGACGTTATCGTTATCGTTGACGAAGGTTGGGAGGTTCACCTAACTTTTCTTTGTTTCTCTATATTCATTTAGTTCTAATTGTTGCTTGTCAGATTGGCCACTTGGTCAATATATAAATGCACAATATTGTACTGTACTGTACTGTATTATACAATACAGCCTATTGGATCTACCTTAATCAACTCATAATCATAATACGTTCACATTATTACCTAATCATTTTCCTTCTCCTTTCTTCTGTCTGTCTGGTAGCTGGTAGCCACAGTTCTGTAATCTATATCTACTGCAGCATGTATAATGTATAATGTATCATGAATGGCATTGTACTCGCAACACATATATGCATAATACATATGTATGCATAGCACGCACAACGCACAAAAGCAGCAAAAACGAGCCAGTGTGTAGTGACTAGTGAGTATAATTTACAAGTTCAACATTTGATAAAATGGTGAAAAAACAACCATAAATGCTTCATCCTCCCATTTGCTCATTCACAAATGTTGTCCTGTCTCACATTCAAATAAAATTAATAATAACTGTAATAATAATGGATAATGGTGATATAATATAATATAATTCGTGTCTCTGAAAGAATCCAGTTACTTGCATGCAAATGCAGAATATAAAATGTACAAGGTGTAGCAGTGACACTTTAATGACAAAATAAGCAGCATGATGAGACAGACATTTATCAAGAAGATCCTTTTGTGTACATAAACATCATAGTGGACAAGCTGCAAAAAAGAATCATATCACGAAGCGTGAAAGGATTTTGATTTTGATTTGGACCATTTTTAATTTTTAATTTTATTCATGTGTGAGAAATTTGATATTTATTTGAATCAATTGCTAATTATGGCTCTTTAATTAAAACGAATTGAGTAATTATTATGGAATCTAGTAACTCGTGTTACTCGTGTTACTTGTTCTTTTAAGAATAATCAATAATCAATAATCCATAATCAAAAAGTCATCAAAGATTACAGATATTTACAACTCACAACCAGCAGCAATTAGCAATGCTTTACTTTTTATTTATTGATGTCATATTATATTATATTGTGAGTAACAAGTAACAAGAGCAAGAGCAAACAGCATGAATATTGAATATGGATCAGATGAGAGAGGTAATGAAGAAATAAAGGACAACGAACGTCAACTTGCAATTAATAGCGAGTAAAATAAGTGCATGGGATGAATTTTAGGTCAACTAATTTGTGAGAATACATTTCTTGCAGTCCACAGTCATCTTGTTTCATGTTTGACTTACAACGCTCCATGCTCAATGCTCAATGCTCAGTCTGTATGGTGTGTGACAGGGTGTGTTTGTCTTTTAAGGCAAAAACTGAGATCAGATTTCCATCAGTCAACATCCAGTAAATGCAAAAGTACTGCTAAGTACAATGTAAAGTGAACATGAAAATGAAGCACGAGAAAAAAAACGAGCAAATGCATTGATCTATATTGCCCACTCTCGACGCTTGACTTTGCATACACAATACACAACACAATGTACAAAAGCAATTGTAGCCACAAATTAATAACCTCAAGCTCAAACTCAAGCTGACAGTCCAAAAAAGTTGATTCTACTGATAAACTTGCAAAATTCGTGAATTCATAACAATAAATAAATAAATTGATTAGTTTTATAATTTCATAGAGTTCATTCCATTACTACACGTTCTGTAATATACACGAAATATTTTCTGTGAAGAAAAAACAACCAAGCTCTTGTGTGTTTATAAGCTCAATTCAAGTGACTGTAGATACAATATTTGAGACAGTTGTATTTTTATCCCTGTTTATTAATTTTTGATCAAACTGCTAGAGTGTACTTTTTGTTCTTTACTAGTTTTACATGGATTTTACAGACTTTTTTAAGAATGAAGGAAACGCATCTGCAGACTTGTATTTGATACTTCGTAAATGAATATTTCGTAAAGATACAATTCTGGTTTCTTGTTTGTTTTTCGTTGTCAAAGTCATGACTTTTAGCGAAAAAATGCAGATTTCGCGTCACCTGTTTCTCAGAAAACAACAATCAACAATATCCAATTTAAAGTTTAGAGCTACATTATCTATTAAATGTTATGTGTATGCCTGTCTTAAGTTTTTCCCTTTCCTTTCCAACGGAGCTCTGAAACAATTGAGGCAAAAATATAAAAACATGTCTATTAACGTTCCGCAACTGCACAACAAATAACATACCTTCAGCTTCCAAATCAGAAAACTAGACACAATCAAACAAAGTCTTAAAAAGTGTTTAATGGGAATAAATTTTAAATTAGCAGCATAATTATTGTTATTGTTTTTCCAAATTCAGAGTACTACATGGAACCTTGCTCATCTGTCAAGTTTTGACATTGAAAACCCCCTGAATTTATGTGAACCATGATAAAAACGAAAGCACGCATTTTTCAATTGTCCATCAGGTTGTATTTTTCCAATTCCGCCTCGATTGCTTTGTATTTTGTTCATGTGCCAGAGGACCAGTCTACAATCAACAATCTACGTCTGAAATCTGCGTACAATACATTTAACACTGTACTGAACAAACGAAAAAACTTGACATAAATAATGAGGCTAAATGAGACCCATCATCGCAAGGTAATCGCATTTTATTAGGTAATTTAAATGTAAAGCGATCTTCATTCATAAGCACTACACTCCACTGTAAACAGTAAACACATGGATGGAAAAAGCGTAGTCATAATGGTAATCCTATATTGACACTTTATATAATCCAATAGCCGTCAGCTGTATCAAATAATCCACTATAGGTTATAGGTAAACAACATATTGTCTATTGTCTATGGTATATATACAGCGAGCAAACATTCTTCACTCTATTTCTCATGTAATATGACTGCTATCATTATGGCACATGTGGCTATTATTATTTTATTTGATGTCATGTCTAATGTCTTATTGGTGTCGTGTGTAGAGTGTAGAGTGTCGATGTCTCTCACTTTTTTCTTATAAATTTGGATTACTGATTCTATAAGAAAATATAAAAGTCATGTGTAAAAAACAAGCTCAATAATTAATCAGGCAGGACACGTAACTAGTGCCAGACACTTGAGATTCGAGATTCGAGACTCGAGACAGAGTAGACAAGTGATACATAATATATGAGCTGAGACAATCCTATTTAAAAATTTAAATTGTACCAAATATTATTGCAATGAATATTATGTATACACGTTTTGTAAAAAGCAATAGAGGAACTTTGCTGTTATTTGTTATTCAACTGTTCACTACAAATGGAGAATGCTGAATGCTGTGTGGTACCTTTTTGGAAATTCTTGTTAATTTTTCATTGAGAATTATCTGGGTATGATGCGTCGTGTATATTAAGTAGGCAAACGGATACCTTATCAATTATCCATTACAAACAAACTGCATAAATAAATAAAATTACGAGAAAATATAGGAGACTACACACCTTTACTGAAGAATCTTTTGTGCCTTTGATCTGTGTTGTTTGGCTGTTGTCAAATTTGAAATTTGTTGTCAATTGTGTGAAAAACTGAAAAAACTTAAAAAAAATTATCCAGCGTAGAGACTTGAGATAAAATACGATAAAATATACTTAAAATAAGCTATGAAATTCATCCAATAAAAGAAAAGTTCTGAGGTACTGTTACACAATCAGCATGTACAATGCCGATCACTATTATCAACAGTGAACATGCTGCTTGTGATACAACCAATCTATCAAGAATCAAGCATAAAAAAGGTAATAAATTGACCTTCACATTACTAAACCAAAATGCAAACTAGCGCTGAAATGAAACGGAGAGTATAATAAGTAGCAATTAATAACTTTGTGATAAAAAGCATCATTGAATTAAGATGATGCGTAATGCGTAATTATAATTATGCGTGAGGTTATTATTCATATTAAGACGAACGAAAAGTCTACAAAACGCATTACTTATTGATTATCACGTAGTAACTATTATTTTTATTGTTATGTACTACTGATACAACTGTACACTGTACTGTACAATTTATGCAAATCAGTTTTTTAATGGGGAAATTAGTAATTACGCACAAGTACAATGTTTTTTTACTCCTGTGCGTACATATATATATTAGAAGCGAAAAATGTAAATTTTCAGGTAAAAAGTATATTTTTTATCAAGGAGAAATGTTACTGGACTAGAACTCCTCATACTTGTAAGCAGTACAGCAGAAGGTAAA
>JAQGBH010000798.1:0-42278 GCA_034698265.1 Sminthurinus aureus
TTTAAACTTCAAATGTCAGACAAGTTCACTCACTCTTTCGTCTTTCATCACTCCTCACTCGTCACTCTCCCTTCCACTCAAAACCCACAACACACAGTAGACAGTAGACAGTACATGTTAGAGAAGGAAGAGATACAACTGTGATAAGAGATGAGAGACGGGAGGCGTTTCACATTTAATGCTCAACTATATTTAGACGTAATCAGTAATCGGTATTTATAAAGATTGCATAAATAGATACACGAAATGAGTGAAGATTTTTGAACTGGTTCTGGGTCCTGGATTCTAATTTCTAGATTCTAGATTCTAGATTCTAGATTCTAGACTTTAGATTCTGAAACTTGCGGATGAAAGGGATATGAAAGATTTTGTGCTCTGTATAATGTAAAATATAAAATTCTAAACCCAAATTCAAAGTTTGAGTCTTGAGTCTTGAGTCTTGAGTCTCGAGTCTTGAGAGAAATGAAAATGCCAATCATAAATCAAAAGTCATGGGGTAAAAAGTCAAGTTTTAAGGAAACTTTGGTTGTCTTGTCCCTTTGATTTCCCAGACTAAAACTTAAATTTTCCACTACAGACTACAGACCACAGCACCAGCTCAGCCCGTCACAGTGCAAGTTTGTGTACTTTAATTGAAATTTAAATTTAAACTAGAGTCACAAGTGGTTAAAATTTATCATTCGTCAGGGATCGTATCTTTATTTATCGTTTATCATTTATCCTATACCGTGTGGTAGTAAAAACAAGACAAAAGAGGAATTATAACAGTGCAAACCAAGTGATAATGGCAGGTGGAGAGTCGAGAGATAAGCAAAAGGCAAAGACGGTCGCAATCGTATTGACCATGAAATGAAAATGAGGTAGAAAAATGCAATCTGCGTTCTTCCTTTCATTTCTATTTTGAACCGTCATGATACTCATCGACATTGATGTAATTTATAATTTATAATTTATCATTACGGGTTAAGCATTAACTTTTGATGTAATTATTGCGTCTTGGTGCTTGTTGCTTGGTGAGTCTGGTTGATCTGAATGTTTGTTTTTTGATTCAACTCATGCTCAATGCTCAATGCTCAATGTCCAACGCAAATGACGAGTCAAGTCAATAAAAAATGCTGTAATTTGTTATTGTTATTGTCATTTGTTAGGATTTAATCCAGTTCAATCTCAAAACTCAAAATCTGCTAACAACATTTACATGTTTTTACATTTTTTATTTCACATTACCATAATACAGATAAAATGTAGATAAAATTACATGTTTAAGAAATGAAGATGTACATATGCTTCCGTTCCATAATTTGACTGTCAATTTTTCTGTACCATGACCGCGAGCACTTGGCGCTGTTGACTGTTGATTGTTGATCGTCCAACTTCGAGCTTGAACTACAGGTTTAACATTCTTCACAGATCGCATCACAAATCATTGAATATTCTAAAAACAAAACAAGAAAATAAATGTTGTAAAAAACCGTGTGTACCAAAAATTAAATTGCCAATTGCCAATGCCCCAGTAAACATGGAAAATGTGTGAAATGGTTCAATTTTTGGTCATAAAACAAGTAACAATTATATATTTTAGCCTTTGGAATTTGGAACTTTGAAGGATTCTCAGCTGAATTTAAATTTAAGTAAATGTGTCTTACGATCCTCCGGATTGTTGCAATTCCACGCTCCCAACGCGCAAGCAGTGGGGAAGGTCACGGTATCTGCCTGGTCGTTTATCCCGCAGACTGGAGAAACTTCCGTTGTGCAGAAACTGACACATCCTACAACAACAATGCGAAAAGTTAGTACGAATTGAATAAAATCAAAATTTTTAAAAAATTTATGTCCAAACTGATTGTGAAATATTTTCAAGTATCCAGTTTAAAAAGGATTCTTTTTGTATAGTGTGATTTGTAACCTGGTGCTGGTGATGGCGGTGGTTCATTTCCATTTCCAGG
Organism: Sminthurinus aureus; assembly: GCA_034698265.1. Classification (NCBI taxonomy): domain Eukaryota; kingdom Metazoa; phylum Arthropoda; class Collembola; order Symphypleona; family Katiannidae; genus Sminthurinus; species Sminthurinus aureus. The sequence continues at coordinate 1,947 of JAQGBH010000798.1, forward strand.
TGGAATCAAAATCAACACGTACAAAACACTTGAAATTGTCACAAGGAACAAGCAATTGTGAATCTTCATGTTTTGAGCTTTGAGCTTCGAGCTTTGAGCTTTGATTCAAAAGTAAATGATTGAAAAATTAGTTGTGCTTTGATTTGCTCTGGTTTGATGTCTTTGTACAACGTGAATAGAATAAATGGACTGTGGTGATTGACGCATATGCAAATATGCTAAAACCATTTCCTGTGAGAGTTGCGAATCTAGAAAGTAGAATGTAGAATGTAGAATGGGAAAGGAATTCACAGACATGATTCATAATTCGTAATGCATTATGCAGCACATTATGAATGATTAGCCATTTTCAATTGTGACTTGTAAATTGCCGATTTTCAGCTTAAAAAGTGCATCACTCGTCATTTTATCTCCAAAGAAAACTCTGATTTATTTCCATTATTTATTCTATTTCATGCCATACAGATTTTGCAACATTTTACTCTCGATTCCATTTGAAATTTGAACATGTATCGTAGGAAGGACGATGGGATTTTGCAACTCTTCATAATTTATTATGAATAACGAATTATGAGTTGTCGTCGTCTTCATCAGCGGCAACACGATCAATATTTTACAGTATATTTTGATATTTCATCAAGAATCAAGAGTGAAGAACAAAGGGTAAAGAGTAAAGAGTGAAAATTTTATAGGGCAAAAGTCACACTGCTGTCCCAAATTAGTATTTTATTCCTTTTCAAATTCCTTCTTCTACGGAGCAATCGGGCATTCTTCACAAGGTTTATCACAAATCTGTGTGTATCCTATAATTTATTTAAAAAATCAGTAAAATCATGAAAGTTGGCCAGTAGTTTTTACAATGTCAATTAACATTCCAATAACAAATTCCACCGATTTTCATTCTTGTTTAAAAAAACAAAATTGGAGCAACTTTCAACTTTTAACATGAAACCACAGTAATTGACAGAGATTTATGAATTTTTCATCATGTGTGAGATTTGAAACTTGGGATTTATGGTAAATCACAAGATTTGTTTTGAATTTATGTATCTTACGATTTTTCGGATTTTGGCAATTCCACACTCCCAACTCGCAAGCATTGGGGAACGTCCTGAGATCAGCCGGATCCTGGTCGTTCATCCCACAGACTGGCATAAACACGTCTAGACAGAAACTATCACACACTACAACCATCAAAAAATGAAAAACGGGCAAGAATTGCATAAATGGATCAATGACCAAGAATCAAGAACAATGAACAATTACAAGTTTTTTAGTGGCCCGAGAAAAATAAATCAATCTGCATGAAGCATTCTTTTTTAATATTTATAATATTTTTAAATATTCAGTTTATATAAGGATTTTTTAAATGGTGTAAACCTGGCGGTGGTTCATTTCCAGCGGCACAAGGAATCCAAAAGAGCACGGACAAAACACCAAAAAGTGTCAAGAGGAACAAACGGTTGCAAATCTTCATCTTTTGAGCTGCGAGTTTTGCGTTCCGAGTTTTGATTCAAAAGTAAATGATTGAAAAATTAGTTGTGCTTTGATTTGCTATGATTTGACGTCTTTGTACAACGTGAATAGAATAAATGGACTGTGGTGATTGACGAATATGCATATATGCTAAAAACATTTTCTTTGAGAGTTACGAATCTAGAAAGTAGAATGTAGAATGTAGAATGGGAAAGGAATTTGCAGACATGATTCGTAATTCATAATGCATTATGCAGCACATTATGAATGATTAATGATTAGCCATTTTCAATTGTCACTTGTGAATTGCTGATTGTCAGCTTAAAAAGTGTATCACTCGGCATTTTATCTCATAACAAGACTCATTGATTGTTTTTCATACAGATTTATTTACATTATTTGTCAATTACAGATTTGAAATTTTCCATTTTAAATTTGACCATGTATCGTACGATGGAGGATGGAGGATGGACGATGGGATTTTGCAACTCAATTTATTACGAATGACGAATTATGAGTTGTCGTCATCTTCATCAGCGGCAACACCATCAATAAATTTACAGTATATTTTAACATTTCATCAAGAATCAAGAATCAAGAGTGAAGGGCAAAGAGCAAAGAGTGAAAAATTTTGTAGGGCAAAAGTCACAGCTGCTACAAATTAATATTTTATTCCTTTTCAAATTCCTTCTTCTACGGAGCAATGGGACATTCTTCACAGGCTTTATCACAAGCCTTTGAATAGTCTATATTTAAAAAAATAAATACATCAAATTGTGAAAGATGAGGTTAGCATTTTTTAGAATGTGGAAGGTCAAACAATGAAAATTGAATTTTTTGTCATGTGTCAGATGTGAGATTCGTCGTACATGGTAAATCACAAGATTTTTTTTGAATTTATGTGTCTTACGATCATTCGGATTTCGGCAATTCCACACGCCCCACTTGCAAACATTGGAGAAGGTCCTGCTAACACCGGCATCCTTCATCCCACAGACTGGCATAAACTCGTCTAGACAGAAACTATCACATTCTAAAACCATGGAAAAAACCAATGAAAAATGGATAAGAATTGCATAAATGGATCAATGATCAATGACAATTTTTTGTAGTGCCCGGAGAAAAATTAATCAATCATGAAAATCAATGCATGAAACATTGCTTTTTAAATTTAAAATTTAAATCAATGTGTCAAGTGTCAATTCCATTCTCGACCGGACCAGTTGGTTGTGAAATGGACTTGCGGTTGTTTTTGACAAAAGTTGGTACAATCAAAAGATTGGTCCAAAATATCAACACATTTTCCAGCACTCACAAGTTAGCTTGAACGTTACCAAAATTGAACAAAATAGGGATTTTTGAGTGGTTTCTTACCTGGCGTTGGCGGTGGTTCATCACCAGTTCCAAAAGGAATCAAGCTCATTATGGACAAAAAACCAAAAAGTGTCAAAAGGGACAAACGGTTGTAAATCTTCATCTTTTGAGCTGCGAGTTTTGCGTTCCGAGTTTTGATCTTGGAAGGTAGAGTTTTGATTTCAGTTTGAATTTTGATCGTCTGTGTCTGTGTGTACTAAATGAGCAGAATAAATAGACTGCACGACTTTTCCCTGTGGCGATTTGAATCGAACGGACAGACCGAACGTATTTATGAAATCCTGCAATTCATCATAAAAAATGATGGGTCATTTTGAATTGTACATTGTAAATTGTAAATTGTGTATTTCCCTCGTCAGCTTAAAAACTGCATCACTCGTCACTCGTCATTCGTCATTTGATCTCATGCCGTAACAAGGTTCATTGAATTTTTATTCAGATTTCACACTCTCGATTCTCGATTGAGACATTTGTCATATGTCATATGATGGATGATGAAATTTTGCAACCCTGCATATTTATAATGTAGATTTTGGAATCTGGAATGTAGAATGTAGAATGTGAAATGAGAAGAGGAATAAATACTAATACTTTTAAATTGTTGACTTTAATGACTTTTGGTTGCTGATTGATTTATTGATTTGTTCTCTGATTTTTTATTCCAGTTTAATTTTGAGTGGCACATTTTCATGAAAATTGCAACAGATCAACCCAATCTAATCATCAATAAATGGTCAATACATGATTAATGAGTAATGACCAACGGGCAGAAAATTCCATTATCCTTTATCCGTTAACGAGGAATTAAGAAGAGGAGACTCACGACTTGCTTCACAACAAAATCTATGAAATTTGGCGTCGATGCCCTCTCGAGTGTGTGAAAACTCCCAACTTTTACACCCACATCACGAATTCCCCGGATTTCTCGCTTCATGTCCGCCCACAATCTTTTAGCCGAATTTGACTTGTCGTTATTAGCCAAAGTCAATGTCAATTGTGATGTTGAATTTGAATTTGACATTGATTTTTGAGCAGTGAGGAGAAATTCCCTTTTCCAACGCTCCATTTTCTCGGGGATGGAAAAAGCGTGTGCGTACGTGATGGTGTAAATCGCAGTGAGGACAGTCGCGCTGTATCCAGTGAAAATGGAGAGAAAGGGAAAATCTTGAGCATGACGAATCGTGAAAAAGTTAAAAATCATGGAACTACCCAAAAAAGCGATTTTCCATGAGAAAATACAGAATGGGAAACAGGGATTGAAGAGCTCGATGAAGAGGACGAGTTCTTTCATTTCTTTTGAGATTTGACGGAGAATCCACGTCTCGAGTTACATCAGGACGAAGTTGAAAAGTTTCTCGCAGATTTCTTAAAAAAATCATAGAATTTGACATTGAATTTCCATAGCACGAATTTTACTAAAATTTTGATGGGCATAAAAATGTTATATTTGTATGGATTTTTTGAACCTTAGTTAAAGATTTAGCCGCTGAAATTTTGCCTGACATTTGCTGAAGAATAAAAGTTGCGTAGTGTTTGAGACGAAGGCCATGACAAGAAAGTTGATCAGAACGGTTGCCTCGACAACCAAAAGGGCCAGAAAACTCGAGGGATTTTGATACTCTGGCGGAAGAGAGGAGAACAAAAGTTGAGGTCGAGTTGGGTCAATCGCAAAAACTAGGAGAAGAACAAGTCCCGTGGGGAAAAGTATAAAGGAATATGTTCGGGTCAAAATTTCGTCCAGAGAATACTGAGGTGGCCAAGTGAACAGAGGACGAATTCCGGATCCGGGTGCGGATTTTATCAAGTATTTTTGATCTGGAACTGGAACTGAATTTTCATCTGGAGTAGTTGTTGATTTAGTATCAGAAAATTCACTAGCAGATGCTTTACTTGCAAATCCTGAAATTTACAAAGTCCAAAGACAAAAAATGGATTTTACGCCTTTCTCTTCTTCTTATTTAATTCCATCAGAATCAAATTCGTAGCTATTTTGTGTAATTTTGAATACATACAAAAAAATTGTGTGTTTTGTGCTACCTTTCCAGTTTTCCGTTTTATTCTGTCCTTTGCCTTTTAATTTGGTTTGGCGCTCTTTGTCCAACATTTTTTGAACGTGATTTGGTCGCTCCACAAAAAGCTGATTAAAAATCATGACGCACTCTCGCGGATTCAGCACAAAAAGACGAAATCCGATTAAATCAAACACAGCGTAGCCGCAACCACATGTCAAGTGCATGACAAAATGATCCCATCGGAAATATGAATTTACGGATTCGGATTTGGATTTAGTGTCCGACTCTTTTGGCTTCAAAACAGACTCGAAAAGTCTCACAAACATGTACAACAAATGGAGCATCGCTAAACAAAATAAAATCTTCCACACCAATTTTTTGATTTTATTCAGCCGCCGTTCAATTCTTCCTGTTTCAACGTTGATTTTTATCGGGAGTAGATTCAACAGGGAAAGAATTCCGAGTGTTTTAAAATTCCACCCGTTTTCTTCAAAGCTCAACATTTTCCACCGTTAATTTTCCAACTGTTTTTACCAGGGTTTTCACAGTTCACAGTCTAAACTCTAAAGGTTTTTAACAAAATTTCAAAATTCAAGTGTAAATTGAAACCAAAAGGTTTTATTTTCCGAATTCGGATTCTTGTTCATTAAAAAAAGGGAAGAAACTACAGTTGATATTTTATACAGAGTACAGAGAGAATGGAAATGGGAAAATTGAAGCGGAGTTGAGTTGAGTTGAGTTGAGTTGAATTGAATTGAATTTAATTTAATTGAGTTGAGTTGACTTGAGTTGAGTAGTGAGTGAAGAACGGGAGCAAAATGCGCCCAACTCTGTGGTCATTTCCTTTACCGTTTTGTGCTTTTATCATATAATGGACAATTGACGTCAGACGTCAGACGTGGACGTTGAAGTAAGCAATTGCCAGTCCTTACAGTCAAATGTCCAGAGTCCAGAGTCCAGATAAAAAGGTTTGATAATTCCCTTTTAATTTTCAGCAATCAAAAGTAAACTTCCTTGTCCATTTGATCCATTATCCATCGTCCATTATCCATGTTTGTAGATACCTTGAACATCGAGCGTTACCCTGAAAACTGGAAATTCTGTTCTCTTTTTCATGTGTTTACAATAATTTCCCCATACTTTTATTGAAAAAAATGAAATTTTTCTCGTCACTATGGTACCTTGAATTTACATTTTACAAGAAAATAAAGGAAAAATAAAAATGTTACAATTCTGCAAATAGGAAATACTTGCAATTTGCAGCAACTTGGTATTTGTTCAAATATCAAATGTTGTCTTGGCTGTTTGGCTGCTCCTTTATTATTCAGTTCCGACTAAAAGGGTCTCAATTATTTAGCTTTTGCTCCATTATTTTCCATTTTCATTTTCATTTTCCACTGAGCCTGGAAATTATCAGTTATCCATCAGAAGCCGAGTAAAATGAAGTGCCAATTCTCAATTTTCGATTTTCGAGTCTCAAGTCAATGTACTCGGTCAGCGTTGTATCTACTTTGCACATTGTACATATTTTTTATTTATTCATTGTTTCGGCAGACAACAGGGTTTTTTTGACTTAGTCTAATTTCTAACCTACGTAGTTTATAGTATAATAACTTTAGTCAACACATGCATAAGCAATGAGTCAAAATTGACTTTAAAAACGAATAAAGTTAAAATCATCACTTCGTGATGATTTTATATCGCCTTAAAAGCATAAATGCTTGAGGCTCCGGAAGCGAAGCTGATTAATAAAATCTCACTTTGCCCCAGGTTCAAAAGTACTACCGTAAAATTCTTACGGATTCTGAACATAATAAACTTGTCCACTTTTTTTGAAAAAGTGTCCGCTAGATGGCGCCACCGTCGAGTTGACAAATTTTCCCGCTAGGTGGCGCCAACTCGTCGACGCGAAGCGTACTCAATCTGTACACAGACAGACGGACAGCACGAATGCAATAGTCAGCTTCGCTTCCTAAAAATGACTTTCATGTTTTTACAATGACAGCTTGAAGATATGTACAGAACAGAAGAAAGGAGAGGAACTCGTAAATTTTCTTAATTATTGACTTTCAACTTCCAAATTTCTTTTATCTTTTATCCCCCTAAAAAAAAAACAATTCTCTGGAAATTTTTTGGAATGGACTTGAAACTTGATCAGTTTTTCTCATTTAAATTTTGTAATATTTACGTAGGTAAATTGTAACTTGTAACCACTTATTAAAATCTAAGTGTGTTTTGTGTTTTACGTTTTATGTGTTTAAAAAGTTAAAAGACTGGGGAATAGACTACAGAGAAGAGAATATCAAATCTTGAGGTTATTGTTTAGAGTTTAGCATTTATCGATTACATATTGAAAAGAGGAGAAAAACCGTTGGAAATAATTATGTAAATGAAACGGGCATGGATTGAACACTATGGATTTATGACTCTTATTATTTTTTTCCAATACGCTTCATCGTAGACTCTAGACTTTAGACTGTAGACCAGCAGATCAAATCACAAATCACACTCCTAACACGTAATATGGAATACGTATGGATGTATGGGGAATGAAATGCAAGTACCAAGCACATTCACGTGTGTATTTTGTGTTCATCTGTGATCTGAGATTGCAGATGGAACATTAGGTAACGAGAAAGGTCAATAAGCTCAGTCTTTTTGATTCATAGGATCATAATTCAGGGTTTTTATCACATGGTCAATTTTTATGGATGCTCTTCTCTCTTTTTTCTCAATACGATTCATTTACTTTTTATCCGGGGATTTGGAATTTGGAATATGAAACCATCAAAATGACATGTAGCATTAACCTTTTTAGTTGTCAATGTGATTTTCATCATCCTTTTGTCAATTTAGTTGACAGTAAAAGTTGAGACCTCGGGGGTAAATTGCACCCGTCACATATCATATATCATATGTAAATATGTTATAATGCACAGTAGACATAATACACAGTACAAGGTGTAACTCATTGATCTTTTCTTCACTGTGGAAGGTGGACTGTTGACTATTGACAAAACATGAAAATGTTGATGAGCCATAAATGTTATCTATACGATATACGATGTCATTGTCGAGAAAATTTATTCACGCCAAACGTCAATGCAATGCAATTCATATTCTTACTTCAGGCTTGAGACTTGAGAAGCGATTCAAAATTCACAAAGTTGACATGAGAAATTCATCTTGTTCCAAACTCACAACAAGACAAGAACGCAGAACCCAGAAGAAATCAAAAATCAAATGAGTGCTGAAATATTTGTAGATGGATAGATAGATACACGACACACGCATATTTCTCATGTCTGATGAATGGAGATGAGTATTCTTCTTGTAGTTTGAAGTTGAGAGTTTTGACTTGTATTCAATGATAAGTTTTCCTCAGTCAGTTCAGCTCTTGACTATTGGCTGTTGACAAAAAGAACTCACGACATTTCATTTTCAATAGGAAACAAAGGAGAAAATTTGTCTTGGCCGGGATGAAAAAGCAGTTGTTCATGTGCCTTTGGTGTTTTTCGTCATCATGTAGTTATCTAATCTAATGTTTCGTGATGGATATTTGTTACATCTTCGATGAAGTTTGAAGTTCAAGTCCAAGCCGCGGCATTCACACGCACACTACGTAAAACGTAAAATACAAATGCGTATAGATACACAATATGTATATGATACATCAGTATATCTCTATACTCTATACTCTCTACATATTACATACTTTTACATTGCACATCCTTCATCCGTCATCATCCCAGGTTAATCACAGCTATCGCACGCACAAATCTATCAAACTTTCATTATGGGTTGTGTATTGTTTTGTATGAATTTTCTCCTTACTTCTCCGTATGCTTTTGTTCCAAGTTCTAATGAAATGCATATTTTTCAGAAAACATGTAAACTAAAAGTGTGTAAAGGAATTCATTTTGTTTTGTACATGTTGTTGAAAGCGGAAACCGCTGATAAAAGCGAATAAGGAATTGTAAAATATCACCCTTTCAAGTAGTGTCCAAGCGCTTAGTACACGTATTATTTTTGAAATTATTTTATTGTGTACTTCATTTTAATTCTTCATGTGTCCTCTGATGCCCGGACGGACTTGCTCTGCATTTTAAATTTTAATATTGTACAATTTATAATGTACACACTTTGTCTGCACGTAACACGTAACTAATAGTTAATTTCCCTTTGGATGTTGTATGTAATTTTCCAAAGTAGCATAGAGCATAATATAATGTACACGTGTACTAAATTATATCAAGTGAATGCATGAACACTGAACGCTGTCTGCAGGTTGTAGATTGCAGACTGTAGACTGTAGACAAGTCTAGTTGAATTGAATTGGGTAGAAGATAGAAGATACATTTGACGTGTTTACTCGTGTCCTTTAATGCATTTTGTTTGTTCGTTGTATATTGTAGGCTGTTGGTTGTAACACAAAACGACGTCCTGTCGTCGGCAACTTTTTGATAGACCTATCAATTGATTTATGTGGGAGCTTTTAGCATGCTATAAGCTACAAGCTATATGCTATAATATGCTACAATATACTATATAAGCTGTATTAATTTCTCAGGTATTCTGCAACTAGACATGCAAAATTCTTCCTTCAGCTCCTTATCATTATGATCATCATTGAAATTGAACTTGACATTGTGTATAAACAAGTGTCAACCATAATGATAAATACTTTTTACTTTTTACACATTACCCAATACACACGCCATATCTCTTTTCATTTCCACAATTTTGGAAAAATATGCATACCTTTTACAGTTACAGTTATCTTGGAAAATTCTTTAGAGAAAAAGCTTGTTGCAGAAAAAATGTCATTGAACGAGGAAAAGACAATTTGAATATGAGCTCAAACATGAACAGCAAACAGTTTCTTCATTACCATACACAGATGTTCATTTCTAGTAAATTCGATGCATTTTTACATTTACAAATGCTTTACGAATCACTAGTACAAGGTAAAAATTGCAAGGGTATTGAATATTGAAAATTACAGGATGAAAAATTGTACATTGATTTGACGTGAAACAGAGTTTATCCCAGTGAACTGTTTTTGTGTCATATTTAATATGAATTGAATTTGTGCCTTTTTGTACTTTGCTTGTTGCATTTTATTCAACTTTGACTCTTAATTCTAAACGTCGTAGCCTACATTTTCAATTTTACATACATTTTTTATCTACAATTTACAATAAACGATACCGAATGGTTATGGTTTAGCCAGATTTTAGATTCTAGTTTCAAAGTAAATCAAACAGGTCATGTCCCGAGCATTACAAATTTTCAAAGCGAGTCATTACATTTCATTTCATTGGATTTTCGATTCATTTGGAACAGCAATCACAAACAAATAATCTTGAAAATTGAACATATGAAAACAAGCAGGAATATCATGTTCAATGTACAATCTACAATCTACAATGCGAGGATGGAAAACCACACACACGCTCATAAATGCACGGACTGGGATTTTATTTGCACGTTTCCCTCGTTTTTTTCTCCCTCGTCCGTTTTACATCTTACACATATCATATGCATGCACAATGCAAAATACACACACTGACACTGTTAAGCTCACAGCAAGAAGGAGAAGAAGAAGAGTAACAATAACAAAGTCGTACATGCGTAATGTATGTATTTTATATTCATTCAGTGCTAGTTATTTTGTATTTTGTATTCCTCAGGATTTTATAAAAAAACACAATGTTGTAAATTGTAGATAAACATATGAACATATAAACATATAGATATCTCGTTAAGATCTGTTTTATTCCATGTTACATCAGAGGATATGATTTTATGTCTTGTATCTTGTATCTTATTGTGTCTTGAAGCTTGTGTTATCGTAGCCTAAAGAAATTTATTCTGATATGCACGCCTAACCTATGATGTTACACAATTGTATGATAATATAAGTATGCATAATCTGAAATGGAGAAGGATTGGGGATTGAGAATTCAGAAGAGATAAAAAAAATACTACTACTACTACTAATACTATTCCTTCTTTTACTACCATGAGAATGCTGAGGATTGAAATCAGGTCAGAATAGAGCAATTTCCTCCGTCTCGACTCTCGAGTCTCGTGTACAGGAAGACCTGACCTTTATACATACGTGTGTGCGCCTTGTATTTATACATGCATATAAATATATGTTTGTGGTGCGGATTGCGGATATGTCTGTCCAATAGTCATAATTGAACTAAAATTCCCTTCTTTTTCTTTTGAATATTTCTATGCATATTATATATATGTGATATACCTATTACCTATACGCATACTTGATACTTGAATGATCTTGACACTGACATTGACATTGAACATATAGTTCAACGTTCATTGTATGAATTACATGCGTGATGCCCCTGTGTACAATGTACAATGTACAGGTATTGTATTTTCCTGTCCTGTGATTGCAAACTAGTACAATGTACAATTCTATGCAGAATGCAGAACAAGAAGAGAAAAAACTCATAGAAAGAAAGGGGTTTCTACATAATTTGCATGTCAGTAGTAAGGAATACTGCAGCTAGTAAGATATTCCTTATTCTCGATGGACAAGAATTGTTTTCTTCTGATACTTGTAACTCTCAACTCTAGACTCTCGACTCTCGACGCTGAACGTCAATCTCCTGTGCCTAAACTTATAACGTATAACCACAATTCTCTGTGCAACATATGGTACACACTACACACTACACACTACATATTACATACCAGTTGTCTTGAGTTTCGAGTTTCGAGTAATTTACTTGACATATTCCTTTCAGACTGAGAATGAAGTTTTTAAACCGGCAAAATGACCGTTACAACCCAAGTCTTCTATTTCTATGAATGTTGAATGTTGTACTGCGACTAGTGAATTGCAATAAGCTGCTGTGATGCTTTGGTGCTACACCCGTCAGCAAAAATGATACTTTTGTGCATCTATTAACTATTAACCATTAACCATCGTGTGCCAAATCAAGTCACTCCGGCATAATATTATTGTACAAGTATTTTCTTGATGTCAAACAGTTTTCAAATTTCAAACCAATGAAATTCACAGTCAAATGACAAGTTTCCTTTTAGATCCTTTGACAATATCTCTTTGAACGACGTTTGAATCCTGAATTTGCATTTTACATGCACAATGTACAGCAATGTACCAGAAACCAGAAATGACAAAAACTATAGAAAAAATACAAAAAGGTGCAAGAGGGAAATGTTCATGTTGGTTCACTCGAATAAATGTACATTGTAGAATTTAGATTCTAGATTCTAGATTCGACGTGGAACTCATAAAAGGAAAGATGAAAGATGCCAAAAGATATTATTATTATCATACGACCAACAATAATGATAATAATATGTATAAAAGCGCCCATTGCTTTGAATGCTTTCAAAGGTGCACACTGCACACAACACAGTAGAAAGTAGAATACATACGAAATGGAATGCACAAGTTTGCAGTCGGCAGCAGTTCCATTTTATCCTGTGTCAATTGTCAATGCCTATGAAACAAGTTTGTAGATAAAAGATGGATGGATATGAATAGCATGTAGCAAAAAAGATAAAACATGACATCGGACATCGGAGCAAGACACAAGACACTAGACACAAGACACAAGACAAGAAGGAAAACAGATGTGCAAAAATGCAAGCGTGCCTGGTATAATTAAGTTCTATTCATGATCCATGTTCTTTTTGTAGGTAGCTACAAAAGGAAAAAGACAGCAGAAAGGATGCGAAACGTTTACGATTTACAAGCCCATGGTTTTTCAGTTGCAGTTCCTATTTTGTATGCTAATAACTTAGGTCTTGTCATTTAATTTTATTGTGCGCAACATGAGGCCAGAGTCTAAAGTCCAGAGTAAAGCAAGTCAACTCGAGACTCGAGTCAAGTCATATCAATTGACAATTCAGTTTTTATATTTTAGCATGCAGAACTCGCCTTATCTTTTATCTATCTTCGCACTCCTCACTCACACTGACAAAAGGACAAAAGACAGACATCAATGGTTGGATCTTGGACTTTGTATGTTGGATGTTGGGTGTTTGTCGCTTCAGTTGTCACCCTCATCTTTTTTTCTGTGTCATCATTCATCATCATAGTTTAATAATACATTTTGCAACATGCAAAGGATAAGGATGGTGTCTCAAACATGAATCATTTATCTTTTATCATCATATCTATGCACGTCGCAAATATCTGTCTTTTCAAATTATGATTCAAATACTTTCTTTTTCTCCTCACGAAAAGTATTCATCTTCCAGAGGAGAGTCCGTGACGATAAAAAATATATTTACATTTACATACATGTATAAAGGATAAAATAATGAAATAAATTACTCTATTTAGCCTCCTTCGTCGTCCAGGTAGATAAAATGTGAATCTAGAAATTAGAAACTAGTGGCAGAGTAGTCACTATGAGTTATTTTTACTTTTGCATTCTGCATTCTGTATTTTGCTCCATGCTCCATGCTCCATACTCCATAAATTTTTATATGGCTATACTAGTACTGATTACTGATATTATTTTTCATGTCCATCTTTACCTCTGTTGACCTCTTATTTTCCCATTTTTTTATTCAAAGTTGAATGTACAATGGACAAGGTATTGGTACGTTGAATGGAATGTACTCTGTAATGTAGCCTTTACCTTTTATACATCTAGAATCTAGATAATATAATATCATACGTGATTGTCAGTTGTCAGCTACAAGTATTGCAACTTGTTGGCTTTATAATATAATATGGTGGTGCGAAGATGATGCACAATTTTACTGAGAAGTAAAGTCCTCGTCTAGTCGGTAGTCTGTAGTCTGTAGTGGGTAGTTGATAACGAAAGAGAATGTTAGAAAGTGCCAAGATTTTGATCCCTTTTACATTTTACATAACACGACTTGTTATTTGTTATGCTTCTGTTTGTTGCGTATGACGTATGACGTATGATCTATGATGCCACACACCTAGTATCTAGCATATCTAGTGTGTAGTGTCTAGTGCCATTTTATATTTTATGATTGTGCTAACAGTCATACAATGCGCATTCTTGCTCCTTGTTATTTTAGTTTCTAGTTCTTAGTTTCTAGTACCCACTAATAATAATTATCATAATATGAGGAACAAAACCCCTTCCTAAATATTTCACATCTTACATATTATATAATAGACCCTTTAGTTTTTATTACTCATCTCATCAATTTCTTAAATTCCTCATACGCTTCTCATTTCCATGATCACATTGTCTCTCTACTCTCGACTCTCGACTATCCATGTACAAAATCTACATAATTGGTCCATAATTTAATAATCATCCGGTAGTTGCATTTTCTACAGTCCCTAGTCAGTTGTGTATTGTGTATTGTAAATATAAGCAGTAGTAGTAGGCATAATCCTGTTGGTCAGTTGAACTTGAATCTTGCATCTTGAGTGTGATGGAAATGGATATTGACAAATCCGTCTAATGATCCTACTTTGAATCTTTTGCAAACTGTCTTTTTATCTCGACTCTTAATTGTGTAGGTAGTAAATAGAAGGTAATAACCATGTAATTTTGAGTCTGAACATGTGTAAATACTCAAGACTCAAGACTCAAAACTTCTTATCCTATTCTCTATTCTATACAAAGAGTAATAGCTTGGAGCTTTGAGCTTTGAGGATTTTGACTTGTACATAGTTTTTATGGAAATAGATAAAATTAAATGGGTGAGCTACCGTTTACCGTGTACTCTGTACTGTGAATTGGGAACTGTGATGTGTTTAAAGCAGAGGAAGTTATACGTATATGTGTATAGTGAATGGTGAATGATGAATATGGCTACTTTATTATATACAAGCCTCTTATTTGTTTTACGAGTTGCACATAACACATGCCATATGTATTGAGTAGTGACTATTGACATTCTGTGCATTATCCCCTGTCTTCTTGGAGCTTGGACATTGAACATTGAACAAACCAAGATCATTATATATTATATTATTACAAGCAATTTAACTACTGCTGACTCCTGTTTTTTCCTTATTTTAACTCTCCTATTTAATCGACAATATGGCAGTAATTTGAACAAATGGGTTTATAGTTTGTAGTTTATGGCATCCTAAATCCTATATCCTACATTGTACACAGGAATATGACATAGGAAAACAAACAGATGGAATAATGCATAAATAATACATATAGTACAAAGTACACAGTTGTAATGAATGCTGAATGTTGAATTATGAATTATGAACGATTATGAATACAAAAGAAAACAAAATATTTAGTACTCTTTGATTTTTGGTATCCAGCCGACAGTCGTAAAAAACCAAAACCAAAAGTAAATGAAAAAATATTATACAAGTGACTGTTGTTTATATTCCTGTCAATTGAATGTTCACCGCTCATCGTCAATCTTCTATTCTCAGCATGACTTGAATCCTGAATGGCAATTGAAGTGAAATTCAAACAACTTCCTGTTGGTTGTTGATGATCAACTTTTTCAGTAAACAGTACAAAGTCAAAAGTCTACCCAGTAGCTCTAATGCATTATACAAAATATGTAAATTTAACGTGGTTTTAGCAGCTCAAGTAAGAGTCAAGTCTATGCAACATGTAACTTATAATGTAATACAATGGGAAACGGCAATTTTCATGCAACCAGAAATTTGAATGGTTCTCAAAACATTAGAATTGGAAATTAGAAATTGAAAATGACTGTAATATTGATCAGTTAAGTGGTCTTCTCCTTTGAATACAAAATACTGGAATCTTAATTCTTAAATAAAAAAAATCAAAATTAAAAGCACCTTTGAAAATCAAAATCAAGAAATGAGATGGAACAAAGACTACCTGTTGAATGTCGATTCAAATGCCGAATGTCGGACACTCCTTTACTACTGTATGTATTTTCATACAATGACATAAAATAATCCAATATACATTGTTTGTTTATGTATTTTGTATACTGTTTAGCACTTAATGGTTTGAGAAAGATGAGAATGGGGAGAAGATAATTGCATTTCGTTTTTTCCTTTTTTTATGCCTGTGGAATGTATGTCCTGTTTTTTTTGCATTTAAACTTTACATACTTTATTATGTGAATCTAAAATCTAGAATGTAGACTGTAGAATGTAGAATGTAGAATATGGAGCAGAGAGGAGGCAAAAACACGGGCATATTATAACAAAGGCAAACAATAATGACAACGATAACTATGACATAAACGGTAGAAAAAGAGTGAAGTTACTCCAGTTTTTGCCTTAATGTGAGAAATAGGGTGACTGAAATGATGAGCAATGAGCACCAGCGTTGAGCATAGACATGAGTATTTCATGTTGTTCTCTCTTTTTTGCCCTCTTTTTCTCAAATACCTGCAAACTGCAAACTCGTAATTTGTAATGAGCCACACATTGCACATTGCACAACGTACAATGTACGTAATAAACACACACATATACATAATATGTACATACATACAAAAATCGGGTAGAGCATTGAGCATTGAATGAACTCATGTAACATGTAATAAATGCTCACAACTTTTGCATTTTGCACACAAAGATAAAACACAGCAGACTGAGAATGAGAATGAGAAAGAGAGCTCACAGTAACTAGAATTGATGTCTTTTTGCTCCAAGACATACAAAAAAACACACAAATATGTACATGAAACATTTTGTACATCATCATTTGAATTCTGAATCAAATACAGCACACAACACATAGATCAAGCACAGACCGTGTGTATTTGGTATTTGAATACTGTACAAGTTGTGGATTGTGGAGGTATGTGTTAAGGTTAAGCCAATGTGACACTCTGAGTCAAGTTTAACATGATTTATTACGACTAATAATCAGATATGTTACAGTTTTTCTATCCCTTCCTCACGAATTCAAACCAAATTTAATCCAAATTAGAGCGAAAACACAAAATACGAAACACAACAAAACTTGAAGGCTGATGGACGGACAAAGTTCATCTACAAATAATGAATACTGAATACTGAGTAAACCGATACAAGATACAAGATACGGATAAACACATTTTACACGGGACACGAGATGTTTTCAAACAAAAACAAAAAAACAATGTAGAATGTAGAGCGTAGACTCTTTAATGTTAATCAGTTTCCTCATTCTTTCGCTGAGAGTTCAGAGTTGATTCTAGATTCTTGATTATGCATGGATTTTTGGATTATTAATGCAGTTCAAATTAAAATTAGGATCAGAATCAGAATTTGCTTTTCCAGAGATCAATCAATGTAGAGTACAGAATACAGAGATGATATCTTGCTTGTTTTATGTCTTCTCTCCAATCCACGTTCAGTAACGAGCTTTAAAACTAAACTTGAGAAACTATTTTGTTAATATCGATATCGACATCAATATCAGTCAATAATTTGAAAAAAAAATGGTAAGATGAAAATTATGAAATAAAATATATAAAACTGCATGAGCATTACGGAAAATGGAGTACAGCCGTTGAAGTTTGTTCATCGATTAATGTCCTCTACAACATTTTCTCATAACTCATAACTCATAACTATGAAATCCACCGAATCCATTACGTATTGTGTATTGTGTCCATGTAAATTTGCAAATGAAGTCATTAGTTTCTACTTGCTAGTTAACGCAGCAAAGTTGGCAGAATATATTATAATTACTTGGTTTTAGCCTTTCATATTTTTATCCTTGTTAAATATAGCCATTTTGGATTTCGGACAAGGTTTATTATATTATGTGTACTGTAAACTGTAACTAGCTCATGTTCTTATGAAACTCGAACTCTAATTTATTCAGCAATACTCTTTTGGCAATTGTCAATTAGCACTAAATTTTACTTTACTTTCAAACCCAACTGATAACAAAGCAACTAGATCAGAGATCAGAGATCTGTATTCTATCTGTACCTATATATTTAATATTCATGTATTCAATATTCAATAATATGTGGGCAGGTGCTTTATGAGCAGGAGCAGGAATTTGCAAGCCAAATATGAAATGAGCTCTGTTTTTTTACGTTGTACTCATCTCAAATCCACTCTCCACATTTGCAAATGCGAATTTTCCACAGCATAAAACATAACACTAATAACACACAAGTCATCTCTGCTAAAGTCTTATAATTATGCATATATTACTCATTACACATGTTTCAAAGATGACTAAGAAATAAGAGGACAGCTCAAAATGGAAAAAGTGAAGCAAGTACAGGAGACAAGAATATTAAAATTTTGTACTTTGTATTCTGTGAGAACGGAATGGCGTACGGAACTTTTGTTTGACTTGCAATTATCTATGAATTTCTTTTGGCTCTGTTACGTGTAATGTGCAATGTACTTTCTGTGAAGATTAATGCCGCCTAATTATTCCCAAATGCTTGAATTTAGAATCTTGAATCTTGAGCTGGTATGGAAAATGGAAATTTCAAATGCAAAACCAAAATAGTTTCCTCCTCCAAAAAATGTGTAGTCTCTAGTCTCCTTAGGATTCAAAATTCAAAAGTAGGCAAATTATACTTGATTTTCTATTTCTGATCTATCGTAATAAGCTGCTGTCTAATTTAATCCTGTTATACATTCTGTTACATATTGTTGTGTGTTGTGTGCGTTGTGCGTTGGGATTTGAGATTTAAAATGTATATTTAATATTTATTATCCGTGTTGTGTTTTATTGTTGTGAATTCGGGATTTGCTGTGTTGAGAGTTGAAAGGAATATAATTCGCTTCTGTGGACGTTGGATGTCTTGGTTCTTGGTGGATTCATAGAGAGAACCTATAATAAGCATTGAACACAATTGAATAAAGGATAAGGGATACAAAGGAGATAATAATAATAATTGTAAATGTAATTGCAAGTTGCAAGTGTGAAAAGAACAGTGTGAGGTTAAATAAGTTAGATTATAGAGAAGAGAAAATACATCAGCCAGACTGAAGAAGAAATAATGCACTTTTGTAGAAAATAGAAAACAGTACAGTTTTTTTTCTTTTGAGATCCAAACTTACAGCTATCCGAGATCCGAGCATCGAGCATTTGTGAGAATGTAGAATGTAGACAGCAAATAGTTTTGACAGAAAAGTGGATACAAAATATAAGATGTAAAAAATCCATGTATCCTACATCGTACGATGAAAATTGTTGAGGCTAAACTTAACTTAAAACTCTTGATAAAGGATTTTATAAGCTTCCGGAGAGACACACAGAGAGAAAAATAAGCGGAGAGACAGTGATTTCCTCAGCTATTCATCTCCGTCCTATCTTCTTATTATGCAAATGAATAACGTGTGAACAGATTACAATAGACCAATGTGTGGTGAATACTCTAAGCTCTATGTATTATCCATGATACATGATGCATGCATATTCTATTCTATTCTATTCATCATGCGTTATACTACGCATCTATTTTTTTCAAATTCCAAATCTGCACTGTATTTTGTATTTTCCACATAATATAACGTATCTTGTGTCCTGTGTAATAGTAAATAATAAATAATAATAGTGGATGAAAAGAGCTATCTGGCATCGATAAGAAGATTACAGGAATGGTCTATGTAAAGATGAACATTGAACTTGTATTTAAATAGCTGTGTGAATATAGCATCTAGAATCTAGAATCTAGAATCTACGTGTGTGAGCAACGAGCCAAATTTAGCGAAAATTCCGAGAAAGTGTCGTTTTCCTCTTCTCCTGTTTTCATTCAAGCGTCAAGCATCAAACAAGGAAAGGAAGACATTTGTACTTTGTACTAGTGTCCTTTTTTGAACTTTTAAAATGTACAAAAAATCACCGTATGCAAATTCAACGTGTTATCACAAGGTAAATATAAACCGTAAATTTACAAAGTTCATACGCTTACTTTTTTTAATTTTTATACAAAATTCGCAAAATACTGAAAAATGTAAATGTTTTTAAGGAAAAGGCAAAGGACCTTAGACCGTAAATTATAAACCGTAAGAGATCGCTTTTCAGTCGTATGATGAACAATTTCTGTGATCCTGTATCAAAAATACAGCATTGCAAAAAATACATAGAGGAAAATTTCTAGAAATACTTATAAAGAAGGTGCATGTCGTGTCAGTTTCTCAATTTCCAATCCTCAACTCATCCTCAGTTACACTATCTTGCATAGTCAACGTTGAACATTGAACAGGATCAGAAAAAAGGAAAAGGTGTCATCAAACTAATACAAAAAAAATTGGAGAATACAAAAATGGGAAATGAGATGAAAAAGAAAAGGAGAAGGAAGAAGGAAGAGGAAAATAGGAAAAAAGAGAGCGTTACTTCCTATTTCTATTCTTATTTCTATACTAACATCATGAGTGTTGTTGTCTTGTATCTTGTATCTTGTACTTATTGTGTATTGTGATACTCTCCCTCTCTCTTTGGTCTTTGGTCATTCGACTGACAAGTGAGCAGTTTGTATATTGTACTTTGTATTTTGGTGTGAAATAATCCTCTACATTCTACATATAGACAAACTAGTTCACTGTTCACTTGTGTAGGAAATAGCAGGATATAGGATGTAGAATGTAGAATACAGTATACACCTGTGTGTAGAAAAAGATACATATGTCATAGTCAAATTTAGCTGTTGTTTTTTTCTCTTGTTGTCTAAACAATTTACGGTGTAACCACGCGTAGGTTGAATCCACACACACAACACACAATACACTCCATGGCTCAAGTCTCAATGTCTCACGTGTAATGTGAGTAAAACCTTTTTAAAAACCGTGTCGTGTAGGAATTGTAGGATGTAGGAGGACGAGCATGTAAAACTATATAAAAAATATGAAAAACTATGTAAATTTGTTAGGGTGAAGGTGAATTAACAGAAAATAGAAAGAAGAAGATGCATAATAAAATATAGAGAAAAAAAGGACAAAAACACTGATACGTACAATATATGTACAGATATGTGATTGTAGACTGTAGGTTGTAGATACACACTATTGTTGTTGTTGTTGTGCCTTTTTGTAGGAGGTTAAAGTCCTCATCGGTAAAAGGTAAAAATATCTATGATACCCAAAGTGTATTGCATGTTGTATCTTGTGTCTTGTGTGATAAGGATCTACGATCTATCTATTTGTAGCCAAGCCACGCAATACTCCACTCACACTCTATGCTATAAAAATGTCCAAGGAATTTGCAAACTGATTTTGCATAAGATTTGTTAAACCCCTTCAGTTTTTTGGTCTCAGCTGACTCTACATGAAATTACGGTACAATGTACATTTTACATATTGTAGTTGTTGATTCTTGATTCTTAAGTCTTGGTTGAACTCAAATGGAAATGGAATTATTTATTTATTTACAATTTACAATATCATTATTTCATTATTAGCAGAACATGGTACACGCATTTGGATTTTGCATCAAGTGAATGAGTGTGCGATTATCCGCTTCATGTTTGATGTTCAACTCCTGAATCTTGAATCTCGAATCTCAAATGTGAATTTAAGCTTTCATTAGCATGAGGATCTAAGTACATACTAAGTACGCGTACCTGTATTTGTATTTGTATGTACATTTCGGTGTCGGTGTCGTTGTCGTTGGGTGAATGGATCATTTCCTTTTTTAGAAGATATAGAGATAAGTGTAGATTTAGTACATGAATTACGCATTATGGAATGAGAATGGATGAGATGAAAGAGAATACTTATATTTTTTTGGCGATACTACTTAAGTATATTTATTACTATTACTATTACACAAGATGACTGTACATTGTACGAGGTACGAAGTACTAGCATTGTATTGTGAGCCAATGAGAAGAATGCATGAAATACAGTAAGTTGCCAATCCAATCCAATCCGAGTGGTAATTTATTTTATACTGTAAAAATTTACTTTGTAATTTTGTTGCATATGGGTGTGATGTGCACTTGTGTGTGTGTGAGATGTGAGATCGATCAAGTGTCAAAGTCTTGATTCTTGATGTATTGAAGTATATTTATATATACATATGTGTGTACTCACAGGTAGACTATATACTGTATCGACTATAGACACATTTTTACTTGCGGGGAAAGGAATGACAAAATGTGTAATGTGTAATAGAAAGAAGGAAGATGTGATGAGAGTGTAAAAATGGATGGAACATATTATTATTATTACTACTATCCATGTGATGGGTACTATGTACTATGGTGTGTACTATTAGAAGTTACAATGTACAATGTACACGGTACAGAGTACATGTTCCATTTTTTATGTACGATGGATCTTTTCGCTATTCACAGTACACCTGATAGATATTAGATACATACGTGGATTTATTAGAAAAGATCCATCATTTCCTCAAGTGGACTTAATAGATCCTCTCTGTCTCTCTTTATCTCCTTCTCTTGCTCTTGCTCTCTCTTTCTCTTTCTGTTTCTACTGCTCTTCTTGCTGTTGCTCTTGCTGGCTTTTGTTCGGACCGTGATGAGAAAAATATTCTTTGAAGACAAGAGCACCGTGGGGTGTCCACACCACTGGTGTACACAATACACTGTGTACAGCTTGTATCATTACCTTATTTATTATTTCCAGTCTCCAATCTTCAGAGTCTTGAGTTCATCTAAGTGATCACTTCAGACAGATAGAACTATTAGTAGTAATAGTAATAATAATAATAATCATATGGCGTACTTCTGCAAAGATGTACAAAATTTGGCCTGTTCATTCTTACTACATGTACCGGTATGTATATTTTTTACATCTTACAGCTTCATTTTTCGTATTCCGTACTTCATACGATTTACGATGTGTACGTTGAAGAATGAGCCACGCGAATTGACGAGAGAAGACAAAACAAGAACAGTCCCCTCTATTTTTTTCTAGTCATGTATGTCATTAGTTTTGCATGAATACATCCTCAATTCTCTGCTTCTGTTTTCTGTTCTACCTCTTTTTACTTGTCATTTCCATTTTCTTGGAAATTAAGTCCTCAATTTTGCACGGAAGATAAAGTAGCAAAAATTATCAACTGCCATTGGCACTGGCATTGGCACTGTCAACTTTACGCTTTCAAAATAAAAATTACCATTACCTTTTTAACAGCGCAGTGTACAGCTATCAGTGATTGAAACTTAAGGATTGACTTGTGACATGTGCAAATAAATGTAGATTTTTGCAGACTAAAGGATAAAAAAAAGATTATTATCATGTTAATTTTTCTCGGAATTCTTTATTAGTTTTTAATTATTTGCAGTTAGTTGTTAGTCAGTCTACTAAAAAGGTTCACGGAAATGTCCTCTAAAACTCTGTCATCAGACATCAGTAAAGAGTAAACAATCAGGACTTCATGTTGAATGTTAATTTTTAGCACACGAGAGTATTTACATAAGAAATGATAAATAAGAGTGTTATTTTTTGTCATTATTTACAATTTACACAGTTTGATTTGATTGTCGGGAACTTTTTGGAGGAGTTTTACTATCAAGTATTAAGTATTTAATAGTTAGTATTTAGTCAGCATAGGATGTAGGATGTAGGACGTAGTACAGTGGTTTTTTCCTTGGAAAATCATTACGACTGTTAATCTATAAAACACATATGATGTATAATTGATGAATGAGTATGATGCATGAGCATGTGTAATGTGTATGAGTATGAGTATGGGTTGGTTCAATTTCCAGCTGATGGTTGATGTTGCTAGTGTAAATATTTTGACAGGTTTGTCGCTACTACACAAATACTTGATGTGAGAGTTGATGGATACATGTGTAGACTGTAAATTGTGAAGATACAAGACAGACTTGAGACTTGAGAATATCCAACAGCAACAATCCCAATTAGAAGCGTCAAGTCAAGCCTCTGTATTTAATAATAATAATAATCTGTACTTTGCATATAATACAATACATTTAGTCATATTATTATTACGTGCTGCATTCTATATTCTACGTGTGTGTGTGTTGTAGTCAAGTATCTAGTCATACCGAATGGCGAATGGCGTGCATGATGTATGATGTATTATGTGTGTGTGTATGAGTTTTATTGTGTAAACTAATAATATGGAGAGAGAGGCAGAGACAGAGAAAGAACAAGATGTTGTATGTCATGTAAAGAATTGCTTCATTAATTATACGTTGACTGTGAAACTGTCTCTCTAATCATCCCTCTCTTTCATCTTTAGTACAATGATAAAATTGTAATTAGGTACCGTTTACCTTTTCAATAGACCATTCCATTCTCTTCATTCCGCGAAAGCACATTCAGTGTCTAGAGTCTAGTGTCTTGTATTTAGTATTTAGTATTTAGTATTTAGTATGAGCAGTTGTGAGTTGTGACTCATACTAATGATCAGATGTAAGATGCTTTTTCTTTTATTTCTTCTTTAATGTTCAAGTACAAAAATACAACCGTCTTTTCAATTTTCAATATAAAAGATTGTTGTACAATATATTTTACATTCTTTATAACTTACAACGCAAATAGTAAATACACGGCACATTCATAATTCACAATTCAAATGTACTTACAAGTAATTTATTACTGTAATCTATAATATAGACAAGAGAGATTGAATGATTAAAATGAAATCATAATATTTATGCAACAAACAATAAACAAACAAATGAAAAATTGATGGACAAAAGACAAATAGAAGAAAGAAATTAAACTGTACAATGTACAATGTACATTTTAAAAGCACCTTTGTATTTGTTGCATATGAAACGCAAGTGTATATGAGGAATAGTCCAACCCTTTCTTAATGAAGCGAACAAAAAAGCAAAAGCACATTTTATGAATTGGTTGTTTAATACATTCTCCGATTTATTGTTTTATAGGAGGAACCATGGTTTTTGTCATCCACAGCCACCTCATCTTCATCAGCAAGTCCTAGCCCCTCTTCTTCTTCCTGTTCCTCTAGTGCATGGCCCGGTTTTTCCAGAGTGAGAGATGCGGACTCTTCCCTTGGTGGACGCAAGTGTCATTCTTATAGTACCAGAGTTGTTTCCTCACCTACCAAAAAATTCATCTATCGAACTTTCCAGGTATGAGTTTATCTTTTGTCTTTTATGGTATTTGTTAATGGACAGGAAAAAAAGAGTGAGTTTTGATGAAAACTTTATGTATTTTTTTTCCATTTTGCAGATTTTAAGTGTTCTTATATGTACCTTTGGAGCGTATACTCTAGTCATCAATGTCATTTCCCTAACGCGGGGGTCCAGCCAATTGGAATACTACAATTCCAACTTGACCACAAATAGTAATAGTAACAATAATAATAATAATAATATCCATGAACAATTAAAGTCATGGCTGTATCATAGAGAACGCTCGTCATCCTCGTCTTCATCACCAGAATCATCATCGATACATGAGCCTCGATCCAGTAATAATAAAATACATTACCGTTCACTACTGGACATTCAAGACTTTTATTTTATCCTGAATAATGTGTCAATTTGTGCTACTAACAAACACACACGGGCACAACCTGGTCAAGGGATACTCGCACCAACTCCATCTCATGAACCAGAAGAACCTGCCGTATTGGGCGAGGGGATTTATTTCATGATTATAGTTCATTCAGCTCCAAGTCACTTTGCTGAAAGACAAGCTATCAGAAGTAAGAAATTATTACTTTTTTCAATCTTTTAGTCAGAATTTGATGGTTGATGTGAATATAGAGAAAAATTAAGTAGAGAGGGCAGTGAACAGTGAGTAAAAATAATTATTATTGTATGTTTTATGCAGGTACTTGGGGTTCAGTAAAAACGCTGAAAAATTGGGCAATTCGCCTCGTTTTCCTTTTGGGAAGTGACTCAAACTCTGACTCACTTGTGGATAAGTCCATTTTCAGAGAAAGTGAAATATTTGGTGACATTGTCACGGGGAACTTTCATGATACTTATAGAAACCTTACGTAAGTCATTTTAATAATATTACATGAATTTCAGTTACATTCATATGGTTAAAATTTGTCGTTCTTAATGCGTAACAGACAAAAAGATGCGTCAGGTGTTCTCATTTCCCATTCACTTACACAATTAAATTTACTCATCAGGTACAAACATTTAGCTGGTTACAAGTGGGCACTAAATTTTTGTCCCGGAGCAACCTTTGTTTTAAAGACGGATGACGATGCTTTTATTGACATATTCCAACTTTTTGAGGTATTGTACTGTTTTTTTCTGGAATATAGAGGATGAATGACAAATTGTCAAACGTTTGAAAGGGTAGAAAAATTAATGTAATATTATCCACATTTTCTTGATAACAGTTTACAACCCGAACTTATGGTTTTCATCCCGATGACACTCTGCTCTGCAACGTGTTTCCGGAGGGTACAAAACCGGTAAGAACGTCAGATCCAGAGGCAAAGGAAGCAGGAAAGAAGTGGACAGTGACGAGAGAAGAGTATCCGCATGAAGTGTATCCAAAATACTGTGGAGGTTTAGCCTATCTCATAACGCCGGACGTATTGGAGAGGATTTTGGCAGTGAGTGAAACGTCTCGATTTTTTTGGATTGACGATGTCTTTGTGACTGGAGTGTTGAGAGAGTTGGTAGACAAGGAACCCTACTATTTAAATCTCCGCTATTCTTACGAACCATCCGAGTATAGAAAATGGCTTGAAGATAGGAGGCCGAGGAAAATTCCGTTCATGATCGTTCATGTGGAACGTGGGTCAAAGTTCAGTGAGGAAATGAGTCACATGTGGCGAAAAACTATGCGAGTTTGGTCATGAGAGTCATACATCTATCATATATATACAGTATACAGATGCATTACACATTTATTGTTTATTTTTAAGGTTCATTGTCATTGTCATTACTAACATTACATTAGCCTCATCATCCGTAATTACCAAGACGCGTAATGGTCATAATTAAGGTATACTGCTATACTGCTATACTGATATACCGGTATAGTATATAGCATGTTTAATGTTTATTTATGCATATTTTATATCCAGCCATTACACATAGCGGAGGCTTTTGTATCATGTTTGTAGAATGTAGAATGTAGAATCGTAATAATAAAATAAATGTAGATGCATGTCTTGTTCATTAAATGTACATATTTTCATGTACAATGGCCATCATTGATTGAATTGAATATCGAATGTCGAATGTAAGTAAGTACTTCAAGTCTTCTTCTATAACTTGCTTCGTCCTACACCCATATGTACATATATTTATTTATCTTGTCATGAGTTTTTTCGCCACATGTGCTTTATGTACTTTTATTATTTAATTTTTGTACCTCCTTTTCCCTTTGAACCTACCACTGTTTTAATGATCATTTTACTGTATAATGTTGTAATTCTTATTGTATCTAGTAGATCTACTATCTACAATCCACACATGGATAGAATTACCTCTACCATATTAATCCTTAAATTACTATTTTGAGGGGTACCGTTTACCGTTCACAAACAAAAAAAATTCATTACAATTTATTTCTTTTGATTGCCTAAATACTCTGTGCGCTATGTTTGCACCACGCAAAATACAGTATACAGGAACAAAAACTACGGAAAAAATTCTACCTAAAAAAAAGAAATGTTTTGAGTTTTGAAGCAACCCTTGTTATTTGTTATTAGCGTTGTTATTATCTATGTATTTTATGGTAACCTGCCGAAAAAAATACTACAAGACTGTTTTGTTCATGGAATTTTGAACAAATGTAAATAATTTATAATTTATAGATCACAATTTAATATAATATAACGTAACTTAAGTCTAGTAAAAAAATAGTAACAGTGAAATTTATTTATATATCATTATAAATTTTAAGCCACAAACACATTGTTGCGTTCTGCTGGACATTACAAAAGAAAACAAGTTTTCATTAATCCGAACATTACGTAAGATTTTCTATAGTTTCATATTTTGTATCCTGCTGTTCGACGTTACACGATAAACGTCAAAAACGTCAAGAAAAGGAAAAAGGAAACAAGATGCTGAATGTTGAAAATCAAAGTCAAATGAAAATGAAAATGTTATATTTATTTACTTGAAATTTGAAATGGATCAGATATCAAATATCATATTATTTATACGTTATACGTTATAGGTAAATGAACTTATCGTGTTATATCTAAAATTTAATACATAATACAACACATGTACCATGTGCAATGTGCAATGTAAACTATATGTAAATATAACCTATACACGTTACAAATAGTCCAACACTCAAAAAACGACAAAATAAATACATGATATTATAATATGTACTTTATACTCGCAGAATATTTAAAGCGTAGACACACATACTACATAGCGAGAGAAAAAACGTGTATGAAGATAGAAAATAATAAAGTGCCAACAGAAAAAGACCAACTTGAATTTATAACTATACTCACCATTATGTTACGTCATGATACATTATAAATTATAATACATATCTACATATTGTTATTGCTATTGTTGTGCATCTATATCTAAATGTGTAATACTACAAATGTTATATTTGTATGTAATATACGATAATATAATGTAATGTTTACTGTCAAAAACAACATTTTTATGTTATAATGAAATAAATGGTGTGTAGAAGCACACAGCATGAGACAAATAACGCGTCAAAGAAATAAAAAGTTTATACTTGTATCCCTTGTTATTTTATTGATAGATGTGTGAGTATCTACTTCATACCTCGTACTTCATACTACATACTATATAATCATACAAAATATAATACATATTACGTACACATTACATACATATTATTACATTTCAAGCTTGTAGGTTTACACATGCATATAAAAATACATGGCTTTACATTTCCCATCCACGGTGCACAGTTTGAAGACTAGAGACTAGACTCTAGACTCTTATTTTTTGGTCTGGGGTAAAATCATCGAGGAAGGAGTGGAGTGTGGAGTGGAACAATGATTTAGAAAAAAGAGGAATGAATCCGTACAAAGTCAAAAAAAGACAAGTCGACAAGAAAAGAGTCAGTAGTCTGTTCAACCTTCTATGTTTTTGTCTAGTATATAGTGTCTAGTGTTTAGTATGTAGTGTGCATTGTACATTGCACATTGCACATGGTATTTCGTATTGAGGGAAAAAACTACATGATTCATTATTTTGTGGTGGTTACGTAATTGCTCTTCCCGTATACTGAAAGCGGTTAATGATGATCCAATAGAACATTGAGCACAAAACATCTCAAAATACGGATACATACTACACACTATACGATATATGCTGTAACAGTGTAACAAATACAAGTGACAGAGAGACATGTACACATGTATCTGGTATCTTGTGTCTGCAAAAGACAGAAGAAAGAGCGGACAGATGAAGAGACGGAGACGGAAAGAGAAAAAAATATAGGGAAAACATAGTTACCGTTAATGTCCTTTCCTTCACGATTTGCAAATTGCAAATCCCAAATTCCAAATCAATCCCTAAGTCTCTCTTCTAATATGTACGATGTACAAGTAACACATACTTTACACTATCCAATATCCACCATGTGTACCTCTTCTGTTTGTTTCTATTTGAGCATTGAGCAACAGGAATTTTTTCCATCCAAAAAAATGCATAAAATAAAAGCATGCTTTCTATACTGTGTATACATGGTATAGCTTTATATAGTTTATATTTTATACATAATACTGCAACTGCAATACGGACTAAACGTTTAGCCATACGATACGCCATTCTGCATATAGTATATTATATAATTATATATTATATATGATGCAACGGAGATTAGTGAATTAGGCTTGTATATCTATTGATGGGGTAAAAGGTAAAAGATGAAAGATAAAACACGACTCAAAAACGGAATAAGGAAGAGCATGAATGGAAAATGGAAAATGGAAAAAAGACGGAACAAAACTAAGCCTGTGAATTCTCTTTTCATATTTCTTCCTATTTTATCATTGATCATGTACACACCAGGTATATTTTCTCATCCACCTATCCTATTCAATTTATGTATAAATTTAAACTTGTCTCGGCGTCAGTTTGCAAATGTGCGAAAAATGCTCATATTTAAAATCTACACTCTACCCGCACAAGTAACAAGTACATAGTCCACATATGGAGTAGAAGGTATAAAGTATAAAGTATTGAGTATAGAGTATAGACTATAGTACGTTCCAAGTTCATGGTATTAATTTTTGTACACACATACATACATGTAGAGTGTAGAATGTAGAATCAAGAATCAGAATTCATGGTTGGATGGAGAGTGCAATTAAGCGAGATAAGGAAAGATCGGTTCGTTACTTCACATTCAATGGAATTATATTTTATAATCTATAATCCCTTTCAATTTCTCAAGAATTCAAGAATTCGTACGTATAAGTACCATATATTATGTGTATAGTGTATAGTGCTACATATGGATGTTTATTTACAGCTTACTTTATAATTTGGTGATCACATAGCATACACTGTATGTAGTATGTAGTAAATGTATAGTAAATAGTGTGTGGTGTGTAGCATGTAGCATGTAACACATGGATGAGAAAACGGGACATTTTTTCACATATGATCAATTCAAATGTCCACATTCACACTCTTTCATTCACCGACTAAAGTATATATTATACATTATACATCACACAGCATACGGCATCTTCTTTATTGATAGTATAGAGTGTAAAGTTTAGAACGGCCATTTCCGCACATTATTCAGCCATCCACTCATCCATTCATTCATTTATATCCTTATTTTCAGTATAAATAAATAAAGAAGAAATGAGATATAATAATACGGATATTTATGTGTGAAGTTTGAATGGCATTCAAAATTCAAATTCAAATTCAATGAATCAGCAAAGGAGAGTTTCATCCGTTCCGATCATCCGTTTGTCGTTTGTTCAACAGACAATATTTGGACAGGTGAGCAGCTCAAAAATTCAATAGCCCCATTCTACACTCTACACTGCATGCTATATGCATCAGACATCAGCTGTTTGACTGGTGGACTAAAGTCAACATTTTTGGACAAAAGAAGCTTTTTCTCTCTCACTCTTACCGTTTCACACATGAATATCTTGTCATGCTCAATTCTCAATACTCAATATTTACTGATATTCCTAAAATTTTTAAGTAAACGTAAAACTGTAATGTGCAATATACCTTTCTACTGTATCTCGTGTTACTTGCTTGCAATCGGTAATTGGTAATTGGTAATATATTTTTTATTTTGTTCAGTAATTCCGATTACACTTTTCAAACTTGATACAAAATGAGGTAAAATAAAAGGAAGGGGGTATTTATGGAACTATCAGCAATTTTATAGCCCTGTTCCAAGTATGTGTATTGTATGTTGTATGTAAATGGTAAAAGAACGATGAGCTGTAAAGTGTAAAGTATTCAGTATTCAACCTTCACCTGTTCTTATTGTGTATTGTGCATAGATTTTTTATTTATCAAAAGCTTTCAACTTTCAAAGCTCAAAGCTCTGCATTCTTCGTACTCTAAACTTTATCCTATGAACCTTTGTGTCTGTACAGCATGGAGTATGGAGTACGGGCTATGGGCACAACACATGCCAACAAGTGGTTTGTTTTTGAAGTACGTAGTAAATAGTAAATAGAATAATAGGCAATAGGGAAGGAGTCGGAAAGAGGAAAAAAACTACTGTGTAAAATTGGAAAACCAGGAAGAAAAGGATGAAACAGTAAGCTACGCATTATTACTATTACTACAGCGCGAGTTCACTATTTCTCTCTCTTTCTACTTGTCCATTTCTATATGGTCTCTGGTCTGGTCATTACAAATATTACAGTTGATCTCCACAATATACGTGTAGAAACACTTACAGTCGAGGCCGAGACGGAACCAACCACGAGTTACGACTTAGGAATTTCGAGTACGAGATGGTCCAAACTAGACAAAGATCATTTGTGAATTTGAGAGATTGAGAAGAAAATACCAAATACCAAAGACCGAAGCCTATGTGTAAATGACCAAAATCTCCAATTCATTTCCGTGCGTAGATTGTAGATACATATGTATAAAAGAAAAGAAGAAGAATAGGTACAAGATACAGAGTGACATGAGGAAGAAACAATGCTTTAGAGGGATGACTATGGAAAAATGAAAATGAAGAGAGATGTCGAATCTTGAAGTCTTTACTTTGAATTTGATTGAGAATTGAGAATTGGAAAACGGTCATAAAGATATACAGACACGCACAATTTTGAAACGAAGCGTCCAACTTGCAAATTGTGACGATGAGGAGGGAAAGATGAAGATTCGAGACTTGAAACTCGATACTGAAGATATTCAAGTTAAATTGGAGATTCAAAGTCAAAGCCAAAGTGAACGTCAGAGCTGATCTAATGAAGACAAATGAACTCGAGTGAGTATTCCGCTACGTATCTTTCTACATTGTACATTGTACATATACAGAGTCACAACTGAGATGAAGATGGAAAGAAAAAGGATGAAAAAGATGAAGATGGAGAATAACAAGTGAGTGACTAGAAGAGAAATGGAGTGAGATATGAAGCCAAGTCACGCAGATCCGTCCGTCTTTTTGCAGGTAATTAAACCAAGCTTCTGCCATTACACATTGAACATTGAACACTTTGTACTCAAACCTCAGTCTCAGTCTCAGTCTCAGTCTCAAGTCTCAATCTTCTTTCTTCATTTTCTTGATGAGATCACAAATGTCCATAGCCCATACGCATGCATACTCAATACTCACGAATGGAGTAAAACAGTAAACAGTAAACAGCCAAAAAATGAACAAACCAAACATGCAAAGAATTTTTTTTAATCTTTTTCATTCTTCATGTGTACCGAGAGTACTGCGTACGGATATATGACAGTCTCACACATTACCCATTTTTCCCTCGTTTTTTTCTCCTTTACGTATGCATTTCACCTTTCGCCATGAGGCTTGAGTTGAGACTCGGAAACCTCAGCCACTGTTGACTGTTGAGTCTTGAGTCTTGAATGTAGATTCAAGTCGAAAGTCCTTTGTCCTGAGTGTGGATAACAAATGAAATCTGGCCATGATTTTTGTATGCTGTAACGGTGTTGCATCATACTTTGACTTTTGCTGTGCATTTCACAATATCAGAATATACATGAATGTACGTTTTTTTTTTAAATTTTGACGAAACTCGCGGTTTTACCTCATGTAACTTATAACTGATATAATTTGTACGATATGAGATATGAATTATGAGATTTGCTGAACGAGATACAAGTGTTAGCTTTTCATTACAGGTGCCTCAGATTCCCATCATTCAGTTGCTACTGCCACTACTGACATATTCTGTATTCTGTATGGTCTGAGGACAAGAAACGGAAAAGATGAAAAGTTAATAACACTCGCAGACAACAGACAAGCATTACATTAATAATTAGGACTATATGCTATATGCTATATAGTGCATATTGTATACAGTATACAACCTACAATGTCCGAGAGCATTGTTACACATTTTTATTATACTATGATATTTGTTGTGAAATCCTCGTAATATTTATATTATTATACTGTAGCCTCTAGAACTGTAAACAGGAAAAGAATATGAAATAATGTGACCACATTCTACATTATATATTGTCTAGGATCTGTGAGCGAATAGTGCACAGCATGTAGTAATGTAGTATGGAGTATAGACTTAATACTAATCTAATTAAAAGCTTTCCTTCTGACGATGAGTCCGTCCACCGTCCATTCGGTTGTAATTACAAACCTAACGCTACAAATTGTAATTATTATTTCGAGGTGTTGGTGATTACTTTGCTGCTGTTCTCAGTACAGTCACTGTAAGATGTAAGGCTGAGAATCCAGATTTTTTATTTTTCAGATCTCATTTGTACACACAAAATTGCGTACAATGTACGTACATCGTACATTGTACAGAAATATGTGTGTAAAAAGGAAAGAAAGAAAAGTAATGAAGATGAACTTGTTCCGCATTTCTTTTCTTCGTCTTCATCTGATTCTGATTCTGCTTCTTCATCAAAATCCCGTAAATGACTTGAGACTTGAGTGAGATTTTTGGGTGGAATATACCTATATTCGTGATTTTCGTATACGTACATTACGCACTTTATCATTTAGAAAAAGTCAAGAACACAATAGCCAGCAGCCAGTAGCCAGCAGAAGCGCAAGGAAAAAATAAACGTTCTACTGATTGAGGCTCGAGAACCTATAGAATCGAGAATCGAGGATTGAGGATTGAGCCTTCCTGTCATTTCTTAATGACCTTGGCAAGGAAAGGCGAACCATACAACATACAACACAGAGCAAACCTTATATAGTAATGTAACAGTACAGTTTGGAATGGCTAAATAAATTTTGTATTGGCCTGTAAATTTGAAAAAGGAGCTCATGATCAAAATATCGAGGAGTAAGATAA
Source organism: Sminthurinus aureus (assembly GCA_034698265.1). Taxonomy (NCBI): domain Eukaryota; kingdom Metazoa; phylum Arthropoda; class Collembola; order Symphypleona; family Katiannidae; genus Sminthurinus; species Sminthurinus aureus. The sequence goes on from JAQGBH010000798.1 coordinate 36,076, forward strand.
TCGACAATACTGTGCACTGTACATTTTTCTGTCTATTTATTTTCGAGTACTTTTATAAACGGAGATCGACTGCAACGCTGACGGCTGATGGTGTGTTTGGTGTGTTGTAAGTTGTTTTGTTAGTTAGGGACTGAGAGGAGAATCGTGAAAGTCAGTGGATTGAAAATTGAAACGTTTAGACATTATAACTGCGGATCCTGATGATGTTGATCATGTAGCTGCACACGACAAAACATATTCATCCACAATCGACAGTGCACACTGTATACACTGTACATGTTATACATGGTGTACATGTGTTTGGTGTTGTACACTATATAAAAACATGGTGATGATGAGAAGAGGAATTTGACGAGTCGACGATGATTCTAGATATATTCTAGAGTCCGTAGTGTAAAAATTTCTGTTCATCCCTTCTCAGCTCTCAACTCACAACTCACCCAATGAAATTCTAACGGAATCCAATCTACTATGACGGATAAAGATTTTTTCCTCCTTTTCATTTACTCCCGTGTGATGAAGAAACATGCGTGTAACAGTTTACATGACATTTGCAGCCATGAATACACAAAACACACAGGTATGCAAAGGTATCCTAAACATTGTATTAGAAAAAGGTTCTCACTTCTCAAGTCTCAAGTCAAATGAAACAAAACATAGTCGTCCGTCAAACATAAAATATGACATTAAAATTACATAAAATAAATTATAACAAGAGATACAAAATACAACATGCATCATGTCAAGTATAATCAACATGGAGTGCCAAAACTAAATAGTACTTCAGTGGCAATTCCCAATACTCAATACGCATGTTCTTGTAAAGGGTAGAGGGTTAGAGCTTTTGCACTTGTTTAGTGCTTAGTGTAGGTACAACATTATATCGCTTACCATTTATCATTTATCGCACATGATACATGATGGACGTGTATAATAAACAAGTATTGACTGGTACTGGTATTTTACCGATTAGCAGTTACATGGCATGTATGACGGATGTCTGTATTTTGTATTTTGTTTCTTGTATCTTGTATCATTTACATATTATTCACAAGTACTTATTGTGTGCGTCTCAACTCTTAACTCTTGGATGTGATAGCATATATTATATTATTATATTATGCAGATAGATTATGGATTATGTCTGATGAGGTATGAAATTATATTATCATCATGAAGATGGAAAGGGAACCCCCCGGAGCTTGATTTTTTAATCGTCAAACGTGGCTAACAACGGTTTGTGGTGTGGTTTAGTGTGCTTTACTCTTTACTCTTCAGTCTTGAGTCTAACCTTTAACTTTCCCAACTCACAACTCCATTCATATCTCATTACAGTAACCATCAAGGTTTTTCATGTTTCAGCAACAGCCAGAAACGACAGCAATAACCAAGTATTAAATATTATGTATGTATAAAATATATAAAATGTGTACTTCAAGTACTTCAAGAACGGTTTGAACTCTCCCAAAAAATGCCAATCCAATCCATTCTAAACGGTATTTTAACAAAATACGAGCCTTTCTTCCGCTCTCTCCTCTTTTCTTCTTCTTCTTCCTGTAAATATTACATTTTATATTTTACATTGCAAAATTTAACTGAAGAACAGCAAAATTGTACAAAATATAAAACGTTGGCCCATATGCTTTTGTCAGCGAAATGTTTGCAGTTTTAATTTTTTTAAGAATAATTATAGAATTTCCTATAGCCTGTTGAACGCATCTCCTCCTCCTCTTCATTATCATTTTTTGTCCTATGATAAAAATTTCCTAGCCATGACCGAATGACTGTGGACTTGAGAATAAGGAAGAAGAAAATGTGTGTGGAGAGTGGAGAGGAATTACAGACTACAAACATACAAACAAAAAGTTCTAAAAAAACAACAAAAACAAACATACGCATAAAATGTACACTCGTTCCCCAATATTAGCACAGAGCACAGTTCAGAAACACCGGTTGATGATGCCGCTCAATTTATTACCATGTACTTAGGGGAAAGATAATGAAGACGAAAAAGTAGAAAATATTTTGAATTCTCAATTCTCATGTCAGACAAACTCATGCCAGCAGCAGCACAGTGAAAATGGGTAAAATGATGCATACGTGTATGTTGGAAAATGGTTACATTTTGCATGTGCTACGTAATATCATGTTCATGTGTATGTGGTATATCGTGAGTCGTACAGACCTGATGAATCTATCAGTCTTTGTGAATGTGGACAGAGAAAATGAAAATTTATTGGTTCAAACGGTAATGTGAAAAAGTAAACAAAGTTTGTCTTAAAAATCAATGAGAGTGTTCACGAGGCAAGTAAACAAGTTCATTTTTGTGTCCACTGTCCACTGTAACCGAACCGGTACACCGCGTGTCTTTCTATAATAAGTTTTTATTTAATTTTTAACCTTTCTCTCCTTTCTAGTTGTTTTTATTCTAACCTAACTCTTGGATATTAGGCATTGGATATGGGATGTTTATGTAGTGTAGAAGCACAGTCTCCTCTATATTTGCAATAATTGTTTTGCTGCATTGGTTTCCATTCATTATTATTACTGGTACACATTAAACATAAGGTTATTCACGCGATTCCAGAAATTATAGTTTTTCTCAAAATGTAAACTCAAATCTCAAAACCTTGGTTATAGTATCAAATTTTCCTTTGGAGCTGAATTATTACATGCCATTTAAATATCATTAATCACAATCAGAAGAAATTATGTGCTGGGCGCTGGGTGGTTTTGTAAAACGAATGAATATTAATCTTTAGATTTAATGTATGTATGATACATTATTACATTATACACTGTACAGAATATCACAAGCAGCGACAGAGGCAGACATTGAGACAGAGAGAGGAGGAGTAATAGAAGGAAGGGCCAAAATTCGCATAGAGAATGATAAATGCAATATTGATTTTATCTGTAAATTTAAGCGATTTTTAAATGGAAGAAAATAACTGTGTTTTCATGCAAATTACGTAAAATTTAGCAATCCATCACTGCTGTAGTCCAAACTCAGTACATATTGCACAAAATGTCCTATACTTTCATGTGGATTTCATAATAAATCCTGACATAATGGCTTGGTTTGGGGTTTGGTATTCAGTATCAAGAATCAAAATTAAAAGGCAGAACAGCATTATGATCTACATGATACAAAAATCTAAAATCTAAAATCTAAACAAGTGTCTGCCACAATAACTATTCTATAATTTATATTTTATATTGTATTTCTCAAAATGTTCGCGGCCAGGCTATTGCAATAAATGGGATTCTGTGTTCTTTGTTTTTAAAACATGGGACTGAATAATTCACTGTCTCTTTGCTATTGCACTGGCTTTGATTTCTGAATATTGTAGTGTAAAAAACAAATTGTACATGAAAAGTTACATGATGCGAAATTCGAGTAATACAAATCGACTTGAAATTAAATACCTATAACAGCTCCACATCATTAAATACCTATAACAGCTCCACATCATTAATGAGAATTAACGGTGACTGGACCACTGCAGAATCAAGCATCAGCATCTACGTCTTCTACTAGTGTGTAGATTTTTTACATCTGCCCATCTACCGTATCGAAAACCCACAAGTCGTTTTATTCATTAGTCGTAATGTGAAAATGCGTATTTTGTAAACATATACATTGTGCATTGTGTATTGTGTAGCAAGTATAGATTACAGATATTGGATATTATTTAGTGTGTTGAGTGTTGAGAGTTGAAAATCTTGTTAGAAAGTCAAATACTTCAAAGTCCGATTGAGTTTGTGGGCTGTGGGCACAGTTTTGGAGACATGCACAGTTTCATTGGTTTGAATTTGAATTTTCTGTGGTCAACAGTAACAAAGCATTAAACGTAGGGCAAACAGCTACGTATTACGTCTTACTGTACACACTGTGTACTACACAGTTGAGCTGAGCTCACATTTCACATTACTTAGCAGTACAAAACATTGCATAAGAGAAGATGTGATAGATCGGTTGTTGGTAAATTCTTTCTAAATTCAAAAATCAAAACTCAAGTCACAACCAATAAGCTCAACGTGATAAATACACATTTTTTAATCTTCCTATACTGGAGTGCTAACTCGAAAATGTCTTACATATTTTACATGTTGAGCAGCCAAAGATCACACATATTTGCATAATTCACTGATATCTGATTTCAAAACAAGTAAAAAAAATAAAAGCATAAAATATGAAATGTATTTGTGCTGCGTGTACACTTAACTCTTAACTCTTAACTATTATTTGATCTTTGATCATACAAAAAATCATGCATCGATACCCACACACCACACAAGACCACCATGACAATCTGGTGGTCATCTAGTTTCATTTTTCAGTGTGTACATTTAATCGTGTATTAATTTCATGTTTCATGTGTAAATAAAGTAAAAGATTTTTGATTAGAGATGAATTTCATTCCGCATTCAGCATATCTGTACAGCATAAAAATCCAGCAACAATTTTTTGACTTCCTTCAGGTGTTATAAGAAAAACTGAGAAAATAAAAGTAGGCTACGACCGTCGATCGGGAGGACTGGAGCCGAGAACAGAGCGATGGAGCAACACGATAGTAGACACGTAATAGAATATTTTATTTATTCAATGTTTTGGCAGACAACAGGGTCTATTAAACTAACCTAGGTATAGTAATTATTTTTAAGTTCAACTGCAATAAATGTTTAAAACATCAAAGGTGGCGTCAGAAAAGAATGAACATCAAAAAAAGAATACATTAAATATTTTCAAAAAGATTACGCCATTCAAAAGACAACGAAGATTCGAAATGTATATTCGAATTACAAATTAAATTAATTAAATCATTAGGACTATAAAAATTACGAAAGATTAAAGATTTCACAGACTTATTTCTCAACTCATAAAAATTACATACAAAATTTTCAGCAAACATGGCCGTGGCACTGCTATCACGAGGATAGCCACAAACTATTCTAAAGCAATTGTTGTATGTAACTCTAATTTTGTGCATTTGCGACTGCGTAGGCACCCACAAACTGCAACAGTAAATATTTGACAAATAGGTATTAAATAGATATTTTTTGACAACTAGCGAGCTATAATAAACCAGAGTCTGACGATTCAGCAATGCAATGTGCAGAAAAGCCGTTGATCTTTATTACATTTAAACAGGTTTTAGTTGCACATTTTTCACTGCAGCGTTTAGTGCAGTTTTAATTCATTTCCCCTTAAAATTCAAGAGTCTATACAAAAATCAAAACTGACAAAACGTGTTATTTCAAAATAGAGAGAGATTTAGTACTCCTAAGTTTTCAAATGTATCATGAGCTCAATTTTTTCCCCAGTTTCCCAGAAACAGAAATTGTGCAACTAAATTTAGAGCAGAGTTTCATCCTGTTTTTCTTTTCCCTTGTGGGTGATTTGATGCCTCTTTAAATTAGAGCTTTGTGTGGCTGCGTAGTTACAGTTGACCTCGGGACATTTGAACGGTCGTTCCTTCGTGTGTGTCCTAATGTGCAGGGTGAGATTACTTCTTTGGGTCGCAGCAAAGTCACATCCATTTTGAGGGCATTTGTGATCTTTTTTCCCATTATGAATCTTGACATGATCCGTCAAATTCGATTGCTGGGAGAATTTCTTTTGACAATAATCGCATTCCCAGTTTTTTTCTCCCGTGTGAACTTTCACGTGCTTTGTCAGGTCATCTTTGCGTACAAATTTCTTGTCGCAGTAGTCGCACTCGTGATCCTTTTGTCCCTTGTGAATTTTCATGTGCCGAGTGAGATTCTGCTTTTGGGTGAAGGATTTTTTACAAACAGAACAAGTAAAATCCCGTATTCCGGTGTGAATCACCTCGTGATCTCTTTTGTCTCGGTCTGAAGGGAATTTTTTATTGCAGAACAAACACGCAAAATTTAGTTTGGCGACAGTTCGTTTCCTCGTCGGCTCTTTTTCCATTTTTCAACCTTTCCTTTGAAATTTGTATTGAAGTGTTTACATATTTATTGCTCACAGTTGTTAAAGCTCCAAGCTGATAAACCCAAGTGAATAACTTTTCTTGTCTCTCTCGATAACCAAAATTCAAAACTCAAGTTTACAAAATTGAACGGCTTTTAAAAAACATTCACAAAAATCAGCCACATACACATATCTAACTCGCTTGTTTTTAAAGCAAAATAATCAAGTAGTCTAAGTGCTTTGGAATTTGGACATTTTGTAT
>JAQGBH010000799.1:0-42273 GCA_034698265.1 Sminthurinus aureus
TGACCTAAAACCACTGACAGCCGATAAAAAGGCCTACTTTCGAAAATCGACCAGTAAATTATATAGAGAGTAGTTAAAAACGAAAAGGAACCAACCAATACGACAGGATATTTTGGTAAGTGCTTAGAAATATATGTGCTTTTACCCAGTCAAAAACTCGGATATGGTTTTTTACTTCGGGTTTCTCCGAAAGAAACGTTCGATGCTTGACAGGGCGGTTGAGTTTTGAATATTTTACATAAATGCAGGCCATAAGATGTGCTATATACTCAACTTTCAGTTTAAACCAATACTCATATTATAAATTATAAGTATGATCGTTAATTGTTGTATATTTAATATTTAGTATTTAGTCCCATTATTAGTGAATTATTACATGGGCAGTGGTAGGCTAGTTAGTACACAATATAAAATATAAATATTTAAAAATGTATAAACGGTGGATACAAATTTTTGCATCTCTCGATATCATTCTATCCTGCTTTCGCTTACTACGGAGTATAACTCTACCTGAACAAAGTCAAAGTACTTACAAGACAGAATATTCACATGATAGTAATGAAGAACAACATCTACAACAACAATTGTCCACGCATGACTTTGATAGTAAGATTAACGATTTAGATTTATTTATTATAATCTGCATTATACTCGCGTGGATATTGTGTATTATGTACACAGACTGGATTTAACAACTTACATTAATTTTACATTTCTTTGTTCAATTTATAGATACCAAGTTTCTTCTTGTTGGAGTTTTGTATTATATTTTACAAGTCATGAATTTGAGCTTAGCCATATTTCTCATGTTTGCTCTTTCTGAGGTAAAAATCTTATTTCGTTTTCATACAGCATATGAAACACAACAGCGTGAATATGTTTTGACTTGTACAACACACCATATTCATAAACATGCTATGTATAAAGTAAAAACGTATTGTGTTATTCAAAAGTTAAAGTAAGTAAAATTAATTATTGTTATATTTTGATAGAAAAATGGAATGAAGCAAATACAACGGATTCATATGTGGTCTGGAGGAACATTCCTTGTCATTCTAATCTACATTATTTATCTGATACGTCGATTGTATTTTGTAGAGCATTTATCCGAAAGAAATATACATGATTACACTGAAAATCTCTACTTTGATATTGCAGAAATTTTATTTCGTTTCCTATTTGCAGTCTTTGTAAACAAATATATAAATTTTATCAATCCGGGTAATAACAATGAATCCTTTTCTGATATTGATCCTGAACTCCGTCAAGCTTTTCACAAATTTGTCTTTCAATCAGATGATGGAATGTTTTAACAACATTTTATATTATACTTCTCAATTTTAAGCTCCATGTACTTTTTTGTCTTTTGTCTGAATATTTATTTTCCATGATTTGTGTGTGTAATGTGTGTGCGGGTGCGAAAGTCTAAAAAACCCACGAGTGACAAGTGACAAGAAAGTGGTGTAATGAACTTTATTGTGTGAAAATGCTAAAGCTGCCATGTAATTGAAATTTTATCTTCACGTTTATATATATATATATATATAAGTATACGTACACAAAACTCAGCAAGCATACAAATTTTTCTTGAAAATTTTCTCAATTATTATTATTATTAACTTTATTCGGCAGACACAAAGAAGGTCCAATAGGGTTGTTTTTTTACACACGTCACAGTCAAATAACAAAGACATAAATCAAACATCAATGTCAAAAATCAATTGACGAGAAACACAACTTTCAACTCTTTGGATATTTAATATATTATTATACTTACTTATGTAAGTAATCCTCAAAATAATAAAAGGCACAAAATAAAAGTAGAAAATCAAACATGCTCATGAAAAACAAACAAATATTTGTGATTCATTATGGGTTTTTTATGAACTGTTTATCACCCTTTCTTCTATATATTATTACTCACATTTTCATTATTCCAGTCATGTTGGTATTTATTATTTTATGCTTATGTAAAACAATTTAAGTACACAGTGAATCATTAGAAAAATTTTCAGTGTCATTTGGTACATTTCCCTTTTACTACATGTCTCAATAAAATCTTTGACAATTTTTCTTCTGATCATATAGTCATATTTTATATCATTCACATTACACTCTTCTTCTTTTTGCTCTAAAATCGTGGGCACAAAAGAAAGAGCTATTTGTAGTCAAGTGTTTCAGTACTTTAAATTGCTGTGATGAAGAAAATGCGAAAGCTGTTGATTCTCCTGGCAGTTCTGGGGAGTTTACTGACAGGAACTAAGGCAAGTTTTTATTCATAAAACGGAATTTTGACAGAATGTCAATTTTTTAAGTTCTTGGTAATACCGAACTCTTTTTTAAATGTATTTTATATCCAAATTAGGGATGTTGATAAAACATTGTGTGAACAGTTTTTTGATTCCATAATAGGCTATTTTAGTTTTATTTATATCACACACAAAAATTTTATCGAGATGCCCCGAAATAAACAAAGAGAGCAGGAAAATCTAAAAAATATCATATCGAGTGGATTTTTTATCATGAGCCGGTCTGTGTTATTTGTTCATTGTCAAAATCAGAGTAGAATAGTTGACCTTAACTACTTATCAAAACGGCTGTTATCTCAAATAAAAAAATCAAATTATTCCACTGTCGATAAGTCAATTCAACCGCTAATAAAGCGATCGAGTTTCAAGTGGAGAATATCATCATCGTCATTAGTCAAACCATTTAGAAAAGTTAATAGTAGTTGTTCTCTCTTTTTCAATAACAGTTTTCGTAATTTTCATTGTAATTTCCAGAGTCATCAAGTTTCAAGAGCACAACAAAAAATTGTAAATATGACTACACCAAGAAGTTTATCTTTGAATGACCCTACAAGTTTCTCCAATACGGGTATGTTATATTTTTTTAACGTGATTACTTATTTTTGTAAACTACTATATTTGCAATTTAGATTTTGTGCATTACCCATTTATTACCTGTAATTGAATTGTACTAAAAACTAAAAATATAAAAAGCTATACTACTGTATAATGCATCACTGTCATTGAATTAATAATAATTATTATATCCCTTTGTGTTTGTCATTTATTTGTTTACAGAGGATATTCGAGCCGGTATGTCAAATTTTATGATCTGTCACCTCCCATAAAATAGAATATAATATGTATAATAGTTTCTTTAGAATCTTTAGAATCAACATTTAATTTTTATGTGAATGTCTACTATTTATATATACTGAAATTTACAGATAAAATTCATATTGTATGGGATGTCGACTTTGATAAGAAGATTCTTGATGGATATGTCAAATATGAGCTGATAGCTAGTCGTCCAGATGTGACTAAACTTGTAAGAATAATAACTTTCATCTTTTGTAATCTTACAATTTTATTCATAAATATGTACATAAGTAAAATACAAAATATCAATACATAGACATATCATGTAGAATGAATAAAACTGATATGAATGATTGATATACTTTTTTGAAAGATTTTAGACATCCGAGACCTTAAAATTAAAGCCGTCAAGGATTCAAATGGTTCAGAATTGCCTTTTGAAATTGGAGAGTCGTACATGACGATGGGGAAACCTTTAAACATTACCATTCCAAGTCTTAAGGCTGACGAGTAAGTTTTAGGAAAATGGAAAATGAAAGGGAAAAAACGTATTATAATGATAAAGTTTATGAGTATTATGGCGTATTGACTGTTTAGTTCTAAAAAAAATACTAAAACCCTTTGAATCATTTTTCATTTAGGAGTGGAAAACTACGATGTGAGATCAAAGTAGAATATGAAACTGATCCTACTACATCAGCATTACAATGGGTAAATGTCGTGATTAACAGCTTCCATTTATAGCTTTTCTAGCAGATACGAATATGAGCATTATAATATATTATGTTACTTTTGTGTCCTGTATCCTTGTGAGTAATGTAAACTATAATGAAATGATACATCTTTCTCTTAAATCTTAAAGCTTGCCAAGGAGATGACAGCTGAAAAGAAATTCCCATTTTTGTACAGTCATTCCGAGGTGAATATCAAATAATATAGCCATTTTATCATTTAATACATAAGTATCCAAGTATGCCATAAGTAATTTAACATTGATTTTATTGATTCTAGGCTATACATGCACGAGCTCTCTTTCCATGCCAAGATACTCCTTTTACTAAAGCCCAATACACAGCTACTGTGACAGCTCCCAAAGATTTTGTAGTTCTATTTAGTGCTGTCTCTTCTGGTCCTCCCGAGCAAGTTGATGGAAACAAGTTATTACATCGATATGAACAAAAAGTACCAGTTGTTTCATATCTTGTCGCTTTTGTGGTTGGTCATTTGGAGTCTGCAGTTATTGGACCTAGATCAAAGGTATCCCCCGCAGTACTTTTCTAAATTTGATGATAGTGTAAGCATGTACATGCCAACAAACAACTATAGTAGTAGTTTGTAGAATCATGCATAGTAATCTGTGTTGCAAATACCATATTTTATGGATTCTTTTTTCCTGTAAGGTTTGGGCTGAAAAATCTCTGATTAAGGATGCAGCTTTTGATTTTTCAGAAACTGAACAAATGATCCAGGCTGCAGAATCCGTAGCAGGACCGTAAGAATAAACATATATTGCAAAATACATGTAAATTATTTATGTATATTGCTACACATACTAAAATGGTTACATAATATATTATTATAACAATGTATAATGTATGATACAGATACGTTTGGGGAACGTATGATATCATGGTTCTTCCTCCCTCTTTTCCTTTTGGCGGTATGGAAAATTTTTTCAACGTTGACATTTGCATATTTTTTACAATATGATTATTATATAAATAAGAATATTCAATAACTAATAGAAATTACAAGAAAATTAGTTTTCTTTATGTACTATATATTTGTGTTTTTATTTTTACTTTGTTTGTTTTCGCATACTTTTATTTAATACATGGTACTATAGGTATGGAAAATCCTTGCTTGACATTTGCAACTCCAACTTTACTAGCAGGAGATAAGTCATTGGCTAATGTTATCGCCCACGAGATCGCCCATAGTTGGACTGGAAATTTGGTCACAAACAAAAATTTTGAACATTTTTGGCTAAATGAGGTAAGGAATACGAAAATCTATAAAGTTTAAAAAAAAACAAATTAATTGAGGAAAACTTTTGGAGAGAATGAATTTACAAAAGCTATGTATGTTTTGAATTTATTTAGGGCTTCACCGTTTTTCTTGAGAGAAAGATTCTTGGTATTCTTAAAGGCGAACCAACAAGAGCGTTTGCCTCTATTGGTGGTTGGACCACGCTACAAGAAACTGTCAATACTTTGGGAAAAGACAATCCATTAACAAAATTAGTTTTAGATTTGAAAGGGGTGGACCCAGACGACTCATTTAGCTCAATTCCCTATGAAAAAGGTATGCAAAACTATATCAAAGTAAAGATTGAATGTAGGAACATTTTTCTACGTCATTTTAGGATATTCATTCACAGCCTTTAACAACTTATAGTTTGTAGTATATTATTATGATGGCATAATGGATAATGACTTTTTGGTTTGCAGGCTACGTTTTCTTATACTACCTTGAAATGAAAGTTGGTGGAGCAGGTATAAATAAGTTTACTCCAGACACATATACTTAACATTTATAATATATTATTGTAATATCATATATCTTGTAAAATGCTTATATTGTACATTGTCGTGTTTTAATCAACTCTTTCTTTTGTTTTTTGTTTTTGCTGGGTTATTAGAGGAAATGAATGAATTTTTGAAAGAATATGTCAAGAAATTTGCGTACAAATCACTCGATTCTTACGAGTTTAAAAATTTCTTCATTCAACATTTTGAAAATCGGGGTAAAGGAGACTTAATAAAAGACGTCAATTGGGATGGTTGGTTCTACACTCCCGGAATGCCTGAACTAATGCCAGACTATGATACAACCCTGTATGATGCCTGCACTTCTCTAAGTATCCGATGGACTAAATGGAATCATGAAAGTAATACTATTGACCTTTTTTCCTTTATTTATATTTAAGTTTTACGATACGCATTCCATACAGATTAAACATGCCCTTCATTTATCATAATAATATTTATAAATATGAACAAAAATTTATATGATGAGGGTTAATAAAAATAAAATAATTTTAATTTTCCAGCACCACTTCCATTTAGTGCCTCAGACTTGAAGGATTTTAATGCAGGTCAAATTGAAGAATTTTTGCAATCTTTACTCGCAGCTGAAACTCCATTGCCACTCGAAAAGGTCAAATTAATGGAGGAAATTTATAAATTTAATAGTGTTCGAAACGCCGAGATTAGATACAGGTAACACTTTTTCCAATAATTATTAATATTACCTATTTTTTTAATACAGAATTATATCTTCATAATAACTATATTTACGCATATAACATATAACAGCGAACTAAAAGTTATTATGAAATTTTTAAAAAATTGTCCTAAAACTAATATTTTTGACACAAATTCTTTGTACAGGTGGCTTCGACTTTGTATCAAATCTCGATATGTTGAGCAACTTGACCGTGTCTTTGACTTTATTACTGAAGTGGGGCGCATGAAGTTTATCCGACCAATTTACAGAGATTTATACACTTGGGAAGATGTGAGAGCTAAAACGATTGAAATCTTTAAAAGAAACCGTCCTTCCATGATGTAAGTTATTTCTACAAAATTCAAAACTTGCCTCTCTATAACCTCTAAATGTTTTTGTAGCACTTGAGTTTCAATTGATTATGATATTATTGTGACTGAGTGAATTTGGCTTTTGATTTGGATTTTTGATTGTCCAACTATTAACTAAACAATTATTCAACATTTGTAGGTACGTCTCAGCTTATACCGTGGCTAAAGATCTTCATCTTGATACGGCTGAAAATAACAATGTGTAAAGTTCTCATGAAGAAATCAAACACTAAAACAACTTAATATTATACAAAAATTACCTCATACATGTGATGTGTGTGAAAAGCGGATAAAGCTATATATGTATTCTGTATTTTACCATCGTCTCAATACTATATTATTATACTTAATACAAATAGTTTTTTTGGAACACTTTGTGATTATTGATATTTTGCGGTACCACAATCCAAAAATGTAGTTCAAAGTTATATTGAATTATTTGTTATTCGTACTAAAACATTTTATCATCTACTATCTACTTGCTTCAATGTTATGTTTGTCAATAAAATTTCTTTAGAGAAATAAGAAGTATTGGAAAATAAAATTTATTCGATATCATGAACATGTAAAAAAAAATTGTTTTTGTACAACTATAAAATTAATTCCATTATCATTAGAAACTATAATATTTAATATTTATAAAATAAATGGTCCAGTCCAGAAATTCCGTCCCTTACAATATCCAAATTTTTCACCTCCAACCATTTCAACCATTGCACACAGTCCACTGCAACACACATTTCCTGTCAAGTTACACTTATCACCCTCAGTTAAGCACTATAGAGAATCAAATCAGCAACCTTAAAATTTATATTACTTTTTATTTTATACAAATTTCAAATCATAAAGACGTGTTTAATATGAACTCAATTCACACTGAATTGGCCTTACTGAAATTGTTTGCTGAATGTAAATCACAATCAAGAGTATTGTAAATATCTTGTGTAGCTTTAAGTTGTAAATTCTAATGCTCATGTTTCTTTACGTGTTGTGTATGAACGTATCAAGTATGAAAACGTACTCTCTTTCTTGTCAGTAAACAGTAAACACGAGCTGGAGTGAAGTGAAATGAGGAGCACTGATAACTGAAACTGTTTCCATCAGTGTTCACGTATATATATAAACGTCTTGTTCAACGTGAGTTTGTTCAATGAGATTAGATAATAGTTTGTGATTTAGTTAGTAGTAAATGTGGGGGATGATGAGATGATGAGAGAGTATAACAATCTCTAATTTATGCATAATTCCTAAGAACAGCGTTTTATTTATTTAATGAGTAGTTGTTGGAAAATACAAAATAAGTACGTATAAAGTATAAATACATCCTAGAGAGCACTCTCTATTCTCTTTTGTTTCCTATCATATAAAAAGTTCAAGTTTTCTATTCGTTGTTCAAAAACTACTACTTTTTTTATGCATCAATAAGCAGCTTGAAGAATGACGTAAGTATGTGTGTAAAGTTGTAACACGTCAATTTTGACATTCGGAGCATACAAAATTCAGCGGACTTTCCTAATAGTTCAGCATTCAACATACCTTTTGCCTCAACGCTTATTGGTCATCTAACAACTCAATATTTTTAAAGCTGACATCAACTTTCGTCGGTAGTACAGGAGATAAGGCAGAAAAGATGAAGACTTAGGACATAATTTGCATACTTACAAATTCAAATGAAACTTAATGTTTTGGACACACGAACAACCATTTTTGTCACCTTTGGAAGTAAGTACGATTCATAATTCATGTGAAAAGTTAGGCTGCTATTTTCAGAAATATTTTGTCCCAGTCAATTCCACAAAAAGAAGCTAATTGCTTGAGATTTGAGATGCATCTTCAAAGGAAATGATGAATAAAAGAAGAAAGTCAGTATAATTACATATGGTTGATGTTTTGTACCTGTACTTTTATAACAATATAGGTAGTACCTATTAGGCACTTGATTCTCTTAGAGAAAAGGTATGGTGCGTTTAATAGTGTGTAATTGAAGACTAATTGATGTCGTCTTCTTTCTTCGTAGTGCTCGTTGCTCGTTACATAGTACATATTACATATATGTATCATGTTATCGAAAATACGTGTTTATTTATCAATATTAAGTATACAAAACAAACAGTATCTTTTGTTTCTCATTAGCTGAGATTTGAGATGCTTTGTGTAGTTTGTAAAACTTGTTTGTTTCATTATAAGTATAATAAGTATTGTGCTATAGTGCTATTTATCTCCTAGATTGCTTGTTGGCTTATTGTATCGTGTGTACTGTGTACTTACTTACTACATACTGTGAGGTTTCAATTGATGTTACTTATTCTACATTCTACATGTGGATTCTGAGAACTTTGATTAGGACGCTAAAATATGTAGAGATTTCAGTTCGTCGTACGTTATTTATTATTTAATAGAATTTACATAGTAAAATCCAACGGCATCCTTGTTAATTATAGACTTGAATGATCCGATTCACCTGAGATTATTCTAGTATTTTACATAAGTTTTGATTTTTGATTATACGCTTTTGAACGGTTTCTTCCTAGTTTTCCTATCAACAATCAACAGTACTTTGTTTTACATGTGAAAAGTGTGCGACGATAAACTGTGAACTGTATGATTGAGATTTGAGTTTTGAGTTAAATGTAAAATCATTTGATTTGTAAAAATAATTTTTCCGGAAATTCCTGTGCTAACGACTCTTGTTTTTATTTTTGTTAACGTGTTAAAAATACAGTTGTGTATACAAATACAAATTTTCAATTGCTTGATGGACACGACGAGAATAATACCACGAAATTGTACCTTCTATTACACGTGTGTACAGAAAATGATGTGATAAGTACAGATAACATATATGCATACTGCATGAGTACTAGTACCTTCAACATTGCTCACTATTCTCCTTGTAGTTTAACACTCCAGAATCAAGAGTCGCAGAAAAGATAGAGGAAGAAAGAGGAAGGAAGGAAGAATGACTACCAAGCTCATTTACACATACGTAACGACTACTACGCCGGCTTCCATTATTCATTATTCTAGTGAATTTGTCTCACTCTCTCATTAAATACGTATTTTATTGAGTTTATTTATTAAGATTTACGATGAGTATGAAAACTATCAAAAATCAAAACTGTCAAAACCTGATACATCTAAATTCTAAGGTGTATCGTGCATGGCTTTTGTTTGCATACCTTTTGTATTTTGTATGATTTACAATTTGTGTAATATCTATATTGTAAATTGTAATACCATGCAATATGCAATATTATCTACCTTAAACCTCAAGTACTTTAGATTAAAACAAAAAATGGTTCCATGTGCCGACTGTCACATGCGACAAAACAAATGATAAACAAGAATGTCTTTCCATTTCGCCCCATCACGGACCAACCACAACAACAAAATGACAGAAAAAGTGTTTTTTAACCACGAACCGTGACTGCAACCATCTCCATTCACTGCTCACAGCAAAAATCCCTCCATCAACTGTGTATGTATTAAAATGAGTATAATGCGTATTGCGTACATACGTTATAAGTTATAACATGCAGTTCACCTGATGAATGATGAATGATCAAGTGCAACAACAATCCATTATCCGGTTCCACCAAATAAAAAATACTTACGGATGATACCATAATTACAGATACCTGAGAATAAAATAAAATATCAATGTCTCATTTTCTGTATTGTAGGTTTCTTGTCACTTTACACTTCCCCTCCATTTGAATTTTGAATTGTGTACATTTTGAACATAGTGTCAAATGTGTTATTTTGTCTCCGTATTATCCACTAGATCAACAGCTATATTAAGCATTAACCTTATAGTCATTTGGCTACACAAAACAACTCTGTTGAGAGCAGAGGCGTCTACGAATTTTTGTTTTGTTATGACACGCAGGCAAAGGTCTTTTTATGGAAATAAATTTGTATTGTTATCATCCATCACCCATTTTATTGTTCAAAATACTTGAGAGAAAAACGAGCAGTTATTTTATCATCTATATCATTATACTTTTGTAATTGTTCTATTGAATTTAAAACCTCAATAAACATAAAATCTGAGGAGCAGAAAAGGAAGTAACAAGTTAGAGTTCGTACTTAGAAGTACAAGACGATTTCCTCTCCTGTACAAAAATAACTATATATATGTTTGACTGGCATATAAAATGGATGTGGAGAATTGCGTATTCTTTATATTATAAGTACTTTGATCGTCAGTGTGTACATTGTACACCGTACACGTACACTGCATTTATTTACATATCAAACTTGTTTATCAATTTTGTACAAGAGATTATTTTGAGTAAAAAAAGGTTTTTGAGTATTATTCGCATCTCATAATAATAATAGCTATACTTTGTAAGTATTATATAATGGATAATGGATAATGTACGACTGTCTTTTGCATTGCTCGTATCTGCCCAGAACAGATACTTGATACTCGTAAACTTCTTAAGGCCGCCCTTCTGTGAAGTTCTGTGTCATCGCTACTTTGACTCTCATTCCTCTTTGTTTTCATCTCTCTGTTTGTTTTTTTGTCAAATTCTGTCCTTTTTTCTGATGTGTTTCTTATTTAAAGACAACATGATGCTTATATTTCCGTGTCAGACGGTCTGGAGCTCTTCTTCTAGTAACAACAACAAAAGTGAGACTGTATTCATACAAAATATTTTACAATGAGGGGCAACATGAAAAAAGTAAGTCAATGAATTCCAGCATAAAAATATTATATCTATTTCTATATTTTTGAATAATGAAACAAACAAAAAGTTATTACAATTTTGAAAAATTATTTAATTCAATACTGTTTTTACTGTTTGTTTTGACTTTTGACAGTTATCGTTAGTATTTTTAGTTTTCGGGATTTTGAGTGTGGTGTTTGGTCAAGAAGAGAATGGAGATGAAAGTGAAGATAGAAAGGAGAGTGATGATAACAACAGTTACAATTCTGAACTTGACACTGCTGCACAAAGTTATGGAGGATCCGGTTCACCCTCATCGTCAGGATATGAGGGATATTCATCAGGCGGAGCTGGGGCCGGAATCGGAGCTGGGGCTGGATCTGGATCTGGATATTCAGGAGGAAGAGGAGGTGGTCTAAGAGGAGGTGTCACTGGTGTGTCATTTGGAGAAGACTATAGAAACAGTCCACAACAACAATATTCACAAGAACCGTATGGTTATCAAGCACGACCTGCAGCTCTTAATTCTGGTGGGTATTCTGGATACCAAGGAGCAGGAGCCGGAGGATTAGGAAGAGGATTGGGAGGAGGACATGTTCCTATTTCTGGCCAAAGTTATGGAGGTTATGGTGGATCTCCCGTTGGAGCAGGTGGTTTAGGTGGAGCGGGATACAATCAAATTGGTGGAATTGGTGGTGGAATCGGAAGATTCGGAGCAGGGGCTTATAATGGTCAAGGAATCGGAGGAATCGGAGTTGGTGGAATTGGTGCAGGTGGGTACTATCCCGAATCAACTGGGTACAACGGTAATCTTCAGGGTCCATATCCTTCACACGGAGGTTTGGTAGGAGGTGGGATCGTTGGAAACGGTTTGGGAGGAGCTGGTTTGGGAGGAGGTGGAGGTGCTTATAGAAGTCTAGGAGGAGGTTCTGCCGGATACTCTGGATCTCCTTACGGTGGAAATCAGGGTTATCAGGGTTACCAGGGTGGAGATTTGGGATATGGACAACAAAACGGTCATCTGAATCACAGAGGACTAAATGGAGCTTCACAGTACAATAATGGATATAATTCCTACTAAAAACTATATTATTATTTTTAACACTGTATACTCGCTGTATAATATTTATCATTATAATTTGTAGAGTACGTCCTGTTACAAGTTTTTCAATGTTAATTTGTTCGTGTATGTTCAGCATACACATTACACATGCTACTATAATATTCCATTACGTACGCGTTCTAAGTCTGACATGATGGTTTTGTGTTTAATTTACAGTTTATTTTGTATACTATAGCATGTAAATAAATTAATCAATGACTTTGATTCACACATACGCTGTTTCTGTGTGGATGAGAAAAATGAGACGAAAAATAAACTAAAGTTGTCAAGAAACAACGAACACATTTTCAATTTTCAATTTACAACGTTTTATTTCTTTAAAAATTAAATATTTTTGATTTTTGACTTTTGCTTAAAAATTAAAAACGGGAAAAATCAAAATTAAAGCAACATATGATTATGTTTGAGAGATGAGAGTTCAGACTTTGTTTAGATGTCATTTATAGTTTGACTGTAAAAAAAAAGGATTCAGCTTCTCTTTTCTATTCACAAACGAAATACATGGCTGCAGAACAGTTTGCATCTCTCCTGTACAAAAAGACAAAGAAATCCATTAGTTTAACGCTATAACTGGAAATTTACACATCATATTAAAAGACACAAGAAATAAGAACTAAACAAAGATGATATATACTTAACAGCATTTAAAATATGTAAATTATTGTACCAGTAGAGCATGGCATAACCGGAAGTTGCCAAATAAATGCAATTCAATTGAGTCAAATCGTCAGGTTGTCCAACAAACCACCTCGTGTGAAACAAAGGCAAGCCAGTGCTGTCCCAGTTCCAGACTCCTTCAAAACAAGCATATTTTATTGTACTTTCTTCCAATACAATTGCAATAAATGAACATATAGAAAATGATACAACACATATTTACACAAACTGCACGAAACTCTGTTATTGATAATTGATATTCTGTCACGTGATATTATTCTGATATGTAGAAGGTAAACGCATGTACATATACACAAACTACAGGGGTAACATTATGACCGAAACTTCCAACATAAATTATTATTTTCTTTTCCCCATGTTTGAGTATGAAATTAATGGACAAGAAAATACTGAATTTTTTCAAACGGCGTCGAAGTCTATTTTTCTTCTGGAAATATTGCTAAACTTGGACGCCGTTCGAAATTTCTGTGAAAATTGAATTGAATTCACGGAATAGAAACATGAATTCATGGGCTGTTTCTAATGTCTAACGGCAATTATTCGTGTGGCAGATGATAGTTTATGCAAATGTATTTAAATCTACCACAACACAATAAAAAATATCCCCACATTTCACTATATGATTGTGTGGAACAGAAAACTGGATTCTATAAACACACCTTCTTGCAGCTCAACACCTGAACTCCAACTTTGTCCTTTGATCGCCGTCGCATTTTCTAAAGACAAGAAGAAATGAAGCATGAACCCAAATGATAAACAATATTTTACACATGTAAATACAAGAATAATTATTATTCATGAAATATAATACAACTGAAAACTAGATTCAAAAAAGGTCTTGAGAGAAAAATGTAAAAAACAAAAAATTACGGATTGATCCAGTTCCATTTGCCAGCAAAAGGTTGAGAATCAACTCATCTTTTTCACGAGTATCAACAGAGATCAAAGTTTTGTTGATTGATTTGCAGTGGTCTCTTGACTCTGACCACGATAACTGTGTTCATACATGATCAACATGATAAACATGAATTACATTTTGAAAAGTAAAATACACGACAAATTAGCAATAGAAATTAGAAATATTTTGATGTCTAATGTCTTAAACACATTGAATTTTCCTCAGTTCACTTACTTGAGTGTCTGAAAACAGAAAAGGACCCAAGGTCTCAAAGTTGACGTTTCCGGCTCCAGTTGCCAGTTCCACAGCAGCCACACAAACTACACTAATGACGACAACCAACTTGATTGAAATGGACATTTTAAATGAAATTGAGTTTTACTAAGTTGAAATTTCCAGAAAAAACAAACTGAACTTTTGTATTCTGTGTACTAAAAGACTCTTTTCCCAGTGCTCTTGGATTCTGTGAAGAATGAATTAAAATTTGAAAGCAGCAACTGTGACTTTTTATACCTGTGCTGAGACGTGTATCCTCTTTTCCCTTTTTATCTTAACCCATCTCTCTCAGTTTCACACATACATATTCCATGGAGTTCACAAAAAGAGACAGCCGAAAATATGGGCCAGTAAAGATAAAAGTGTAACATTCAATTGTGATTTGTGATTAATAAAACAGAAATAGATTAAAGTTCGTTGATATTTTGAGATGACATTCGAATTGGATATTCCAGACTTTTGTTGATTATGTTTTCGTGTATTAACGCCGAACAAAGTGTGATGATGATATCGATACACGGCGAAACAGCAGTCTGTAGTGTGTAGTTATGTTTCCCTTTTATATACATATTGATCTAATAAATTATGCAATTGGATTTGTACGCCAAAACTCTCACGTTCACAGTTCTCACATCGCACGTATTCCATATTCCACATTCGACTTTAGATGTAAAAGTGTGCAAATAAAACTCCTGCACGTAAACACAATCTGCCCTTGGTCAATGATGACAAAAGTGGATAAAGCTCTGAGCAACCAATTGCAGTCAATACTCAATACTGATTGTAGGACAGTTAATGAAAAAATGGTTAAAAGGAAGGGACTCATACGACTCAAGAGCTAAAATAGTGACTCCA
Organism: Sminthurinus aureus; assembly: GCA_034698265.1. Classification (NCBI taxonomy): domain Eukaryota; kingdom Metazoa; phylum Arthropoda; class Collembola; order Symphypleona; family Katiannidae; genus Sminthurinus; species Sminthurinus aureus. Next base: position 15,210 of record JAQGBH010000799.1, read on the forward strand.
GATCAGTAGCTTTTCAAACCTTTTATGAAGCAACTGGTGTCTGTGCACTGTGCAGTAGCTGATCTAGAAAGCTATGAAGAAATTTTTCTCCTACTTTTTTGCAAACATGAACGAAACCCAGGAAATTTATAGTCGTATGAGCCCCTGTTGTGCCTTGTGCTTGTGCTATTTATGTATGTACTGTATATATAAAGAATGAAGTAGAAAAATTAAATATGCCAAAGAATAATATGAAGGATTTCCAAGTAGTCGGACAAGTTGACATGTAAATTTTATAAGACTTTATTCGTAGTAAGATAAAATTTGAACATTAGTGGTCGTTACAATAATAATTGTTCTTGTTCATAAACTTTGAGTAAACGTACAAAAGTGTTTCTTGTATAGTTCATTGTAAGAAGAGTTTGTGTGAGGCTTTCACACTCGTGTAAATATTTGTGAGTATATTTGAGATTCAAAATGGAAAGACTAGTGAAACGGAGTTTGGAGTGAAAAAAGTAGCAAATGTACTACTAGGTATAACAGATTACACAAGTTGGTACAAAGCTAAGCATTTGGAGAACAGTACAAGACTGCAGATTACAGATAAGGAAACTGTTTGATTGGTGTTACAGATTTTGTACAGAAGAAGAGCGTTTCCTCGGTAAATAGCGAAAAGTAGAGTGGACAGTTGGCAGTTAAGTTGAGAGTAGTGTAGAAAGTAGAAATAGTAGAGATTAAAGTTTGAAGCTAAAACTATTGAAATAAGCGGAAATGGATGTTTTGACAGGAAAACACCTAACAAAGACAAAGACAAGACATTGAAGAGATCCTCAGAGGTAAAAAAGGGCGTACAAAAATAAAAACACACAGACGTAACAGGGTGACACTGTATTTTAATCTAACGTTATATCTAACTCCATATTTTCGTAGATTTTTCAGACTAGATGACATTTAGAATGTCATAATATTTGTAAATAAAAAAATAAATCCTCTTTCTGGATTAAACAGAAGACTTGAAATGAATGAAAATCCTCTCTCGCTCTCTCATTCCTTCAACTCCCTCTCTTTTGCTGGTTCTTGTTTTTAATATCCTCCTCCGTATCCACCTCCACCTCCTCCTCCTCCGTATCCCTTTTGTGTCAGAAAGGAAAAATTTGATTGTTAAATCGAGTTGTTACTCTGTCATACATATGAGTAGTACATGTTGAATGTTGAAGAGAAATATTCATATCAATGCAGAACTTACTTTCTTGTGCCCGTAGCCTCCACCACCTCCGCCACCACCACCTCCGTATCCTTTTTTGTGTCCGTAACCACCGCCGCCTCCTCCTCCGTGTCCATATCCTGGAAAAGAATCATAAATACAAAAATTAGAGCTATTGCTATTGATATTTGAGCAGACGAGTCACCCAGTAATGACTGAAATCCCACGAGTCAGAGTTGGTATCATTTTTGTAAACTGTAAACTACTATCAGTCTCCCGTTGTGTTTCTTTGAACTTTGAACTCACCACCACCGCCTCCTCCATAACCTTTTTTGGGGATAGAAAAGAAAAATTTGATTGTTAAACATACTTGTTACTATTTCATACATATGAGTGGAACATGTCAAACAGGTTTAACAATTCGATAAATATTTATATCATAATTCCAGAATGTAGAATGTACCTTTTTTGTGTCCGTAACCACCTCCGCCGCCGCCTCCTCCGTATCCTTGATTTGGAAAAGAAACGAAAAATTTGATGGTTATATGTAGAAAAACACATCAACTACAAAAATTTTCCTCCAAGTGAGAGAATTGTTGGTACAGAGTCAACAAGTTTTCCCCCATAAAACCCGGAACAGGCATAATCACCGCACTCTTTATGCGTCGATTGCACTCAATATCGTGACAATCGGATGACTTTTGTGGTTTTTTGAGCATTTTCGCCGGAGCATGTTGAAAATTCGACATGTATGAGATATGAGTGGTACACTTGGAAGAGGTTTACAAATTTGATATATATTTATCTCATAAATCTAGAATCCAGAATTAGATTACCTTTCTTATGCCCGTAGCCGCCTCCTCCTCCACCACCTCCGTATCCTTTCTTATGACCATAACCGCCACCTGATAATGCATAAAAAATAGTTTACATGTAGTACACAGTACACTTTTGCAGTGCACTTCAAAAAAATCTCCAAATTTTCAAAAACTCCAAAAAACAATTCCGAAAGATTTATTATTTTCCAATTTTCTTACCACCGCCACCGCCGCCTCCACCATATCCACCATACCCGCCGGCGTCACTTTGCTGGATGCAGACGAAGACAACAATTGCCAACATTATCTGGAACAAGAAACAAGAAGTTTTTGTGTTACTCAAAATTCAAAATTCAAAACTGGTCAAATTTGTCCTTTGGAAATGCATTTAAAAACTAATGGAATGTTTGATATAATAGAAACTCGAAATGAAGTTTTCACTTACAAATAAAGCTAGTTTAGCCATGATTAATTTGTATTCTGTTTGTAAACTGGAGTGAGAAAACTGATTATAAAAAGATTTTTTTTTTTGAAAAAAAATCCAAATAAATCAGAGGTACTTTGAAGTGATTCTTGTTCTTTGTTGAGATGAGGGGATTGAACTGATGTAGAACTGAATTGGAGCTGAGGCTTAAATAGTCCCAAAATGATCTATTGTTAGACATGGAGGTTCATCGACAGTGCAGTTGGGATGAAGGATGAAAATGAGGAGTAGATATGAAGCAGAAGAACTGTTAACTGTACATTGTACATTTACTGTGCGTACAGCGTGCAGGTTTGGAGCATAAATCATATACATATTACATATTATGAAACGGAAGGGAAGGAAATACAGCGTGTACTTTTTCATTCTTGATTCTTGTGCAAAAATCATATTCATGCTAAACCCAAAATACAAGATACAAGGCAAGAAATACAGGGCATAAAATTGTGCACAGATTACAAATCGATATACAGATACATAAGTATCTTGTGGTAGGTGACAATTGACAATGAAAGGTGATAAACTAGACAAAATTGTATCAAAAATTAGTTGGTATATGCACATGGCCTATAAAATGTCTAAATAAGTGTAAATTGTACAGACTACTGTGCATGTATTATGTATGTAGATGAGGAACAATCGGTTTAAGTATACTCCGCTTCATTGAGCATTACTAATCGACATCTCCTTCCTCATTCTCATGATATGTATACATGTTTCGTGTTTCATGTGCATGGCTAAATACTTGATGTACTCAATACTCAATTTTCCAAACACTACCGAAAATACGTATAGCGTATAGCGTAATACAGATCCCCAGTCCAATCATCTGAAAAATAAGTAAAAACACTCTGCTCACTGTTCACTGTTCAGCCAACAACCTGCACAATTAAACTCATCTTACATCAGAGCACACGTCCTTTCCACACCTATCCTCTCGTGCATTCATCCATGCATACTTTAAACTACCATATAGCTATGTACATAATGAATTGCTCACCACTTAACTATTATCCATTGCTCCAATTTTCAATCACACATTTATGCATTCTCATTCCTCATCATGTCAACTGTCAACTGTCAACGGAATGAAGGAAATGAACCACAGGATTATATAACAAACAAGTGTGCGCTCTGCGCGAATTTGGCCAAAAGTGCCTTTTCTACTTTGCAGTTTCACGTTAATACTTTTATGGCTTTCAGTCATGTCCAAAACCGCTCCTCCATCATTTTAGTCCCTTCCTGTGAGTTACAATATAAACCGTGGCGGCGAAGTCATGCAGAATTTGAACGAAACTAGACGTTCAATTTTTTGTAAATTTCAAACGGCGTCAAAGTTTAACAGAATTTTAACAAAAATGGACATTCAATTTTCCAGAAATTTCAAGTGGCGTCCAAGTTAAGCAGAATTTTAGCCGTGTCCGGCTTGATGGTATTTTTCGACTAATTTAGATGTGCTATTTTGAATGGTTTAGGTTCTATCGAAGTATGAGGTCAAAAAATCCTTCCTCATTATAACAGTGGTTGTCAAAAAATTGGAATCACGAGATGACAAATAAAGGAGAAAAAAGGCCTCAACATTCACTTTCGCAATGGAAATGTGTCTAAATATATTACATGTATATTATGTACATGATGCATTTTTCACTGCTAAGTTTTCAATTAGGTATTAGGCACACACACGTATTATCCCATTCTGCCCATTTTGGACATAACTAGAACTCTTTTTAGGAAGAAAAAATGGTTTATAATATATAGTCCATATTCCATGTCAAAATAAGTGAGTATCTAGTATCCATAATCTACTGAATGTGTATAGATTATGGTATTCTTTTGTGCTGAAATTAATAGGTGGTTGTTTTCCGTGTGTATTGTCTATTGTCGTATATCTTAACAGAAAACTCCTCTTGAGACTTTTGAGATGACAAAAGAAATTGAATATTACATTATGATATGACGATAAAAATAGTACAGTGGATTACAGCGGAACTGATATGTTACATCACTCACACTCATTTCAGTTGCTGGCTCATACATTCATGTAGCACATATTCATGCAACAAGGTGGTTTTTGTACAGACATGTATGCAGTTTCCATTCATTCATTCATTTCCTCCATTATCCATCATCAACCTATCAAAGCGGAACCAAAATGACAGACGTAAGCATGTACAATGTACGATGAAAATAGAGAGGCAAGCGTCAGTTCTTCCACACGTTTTAAACTTTAAATCAATTCCAACTCAAATATTGTGTTATGAAAAGTGTTCATTTCAATACAAAATACAAAACTATCAAATATAATTTACTATGCACAATTCTTCGCTCGCTGTTGTATCTTGTATCTCCATTTTTCCCACCACAGCACAGTGACCGGTATTGCGCTAACGTCAACGCAAGACTCGTTCAATCCTTTCCTTTTCCTTCTCGTTGCGTTCTTTGCTCAATATACGTAAGACGCAAGATAATATACTTGAGTACATAAAATATTGTGTTATACCTGCAAGAGTAAAATAGTCAGTGAACCTTCATCTTCAGCCGTGGTAATTCTTCAATTTTAACTTGCTTTTCTGTCTTTTGTCATTCATCATTCATCATTATCTCATTGACACAATTTCCAAATTCTGAGATCCTAAGTACTTGCTACGCAAGTGAACCGGGAATAATTTACTGGAGAAACACAACATGTCAAATACTAAAGAGATATCAAGCGCGTGTTTGTTCTTCTACTTATCTATTGTACAGTCTAGTGTACAGATTACAGATACATAAATTGGGAGCAGTTAAATCATAAAAAGACACCGTAATTAATTCCTACTTCATGTTTAAATCAAAGTCATTGCAAGTATTGTATTGTGCTTGATTTGGTATGGTTGTAAGTTGTAATCTTGACATCCGGAAGTGCGCAACATAAGACGTAAAACGTACAGGATTATTCTAAATTCCAAGTGATTAGTTCGTATTAGTGATTAGTGCAACAACTGATGTACATTGTTGTCCTTTACTTTTTAAAGTTATACTTGTTGCACTTTTTTCTCTATAAAATGGTTAAAAAATTAAAAAAACTGTTTACGGATTCCATAACTTTAGAAGCAAGAAGCAAGTTGAGCAAAATCTTGATAATTGATATAGTTGAGCTGGTGCATCCCGAATTTTCATACTAAAATGTGATTCACTATTTTAAGGTTTAGTTTTTGACAATTCAAAATTTTTAGCTGTTTCGTGTATTTCGTCTATCACTTATACGACTTATTTTCCAAAGGACAAAATGACAAGTTGACAATCATTGATTTAACATCAGATGAAGATAATCGTGTGTTTGCTATAATGAATTATAATGAATATGATTTAGGATTCTATAAAAGTGATCTGCTATCTGCTACTTTGTCCACAGCACAAAATACATGCATTGTGTGTATATATAGTATACACCGTGGTATGCGGATCAATATGATTTTCCAAGAAACGCATGAAATTTGGGTTTGTGCGTACAGTTTAGAGTTTAGAGATTGAAACTCCATTTCAAATTTCATTTTCATGCACTTACACAATTTCTATCTTAATCTCTCGTGAATTTTCTCACAAGTTTTTGTTGTGCAGTGGATTCGCTTGATTACTGATTACGCGTTGTCGTACGTCTTATGTGAAACAACTACAATCTACAAACTACAAACTAATATGTCACCAAAATATGTTATTGGGGCCATAATATTTTTCAATTACACTTGACACTTTATGCAGATTTATGAATTCTGAAGCACGAACATAAATAACAATGAAATAAGTTGTGTTTTATCATTTTTATTGGACTTTTTTTATTTACAGAACATTATGGCAAACAATAATAATAATTGAATAAAATGACCACACAAAATAATACATGTTATATTATGTAGTGTTCAATATTTACATTTACGCACAGTGCGAGCTCAATTGTGTGTACCATGGGCGTTTTCTTTTCCCATTTACTTACAGCTTACAGCTATTCATTATGTTTGTAACTTGTAACATTATGCAAATTTTTAGATACAAATAACTTAATCTCAAACATCGATTACGTGAAAATTCAGTCGGCAATATTACAAAACTTTTCATCTTTTCAGATTATTAGCATTTAGCATCATTCATAATTTTTCTTGTCATTTCACTGAAGAGTTTGATTTTTCTTTACATTTAGTGTATTCTGTATAATATATATTACGTATTCTGAAGATCAAGTGCCTTTGAGTTTGTACGCCTATTAAAAATACAAAAGGAGAATTTAATACTGAGATTCCAAAAAATACTCAAATACTCACAGTATTTGAAAAATGAAAAAGAGTCTACTTACTTTCTTCCATATTTCGCAAAGGCAAACTGTTGAATGAAAGCGATAGAAAATGGCCAACGGCATCGAGATATCTGGAAAAGTTTTTATTTACAAAAACAGAAATGAGTTTGACATCTAAAATCAAACTGGAATATTTAAAGTAATTTTATAATTATTGAGTAATGAAATGTACCGGTTATGATGGTCCAAGCCCAAACTCCATAGAATCGCAGTTGAATCGGGTGACTGTCTCCGCGAGAATTTTCCTGTTAATGTACAAATGACCAAAATTTACTAAGTGTACACAACATACGCATCAAACATTAAATAAAAGTATGTGCAAGTGGACGGAATTTTGGAATAAATTTGATTTTCCTGTACTGACCAGAGTGTTGATTAGCCACATGCTGAGATTGGTCACCAGAAGAAACGTGACGACTTCTCGACCTGGTTTTCTATTCGCTTGCTCTGCTGTCGCTGGAGTTCTCTTAGATGCATCAATAATGAATAGAGTTTGCAGTAGAAGTTGAATTAAGGACGCCAACGCCGTCATCAGAACCAATTTGTTATTGGTTATCGAGGAAAATTGACCTCCAATTATTGTGAAAACTAAAAAAGTATTGTCGTTTTATATTTCAAAGGTATATGCAAAACTGAATGTGCATTGCGAATTTTATATTTTATATGTATGTAAACATGGAGTTTCTATGAAAAAAATATATTTTTTACCATTGTAAATAAAGGAGCCCGTTTGGGCAACGATGAGTAGAATGTTATCCAACTCAAGATTCTTTGTCTTGTCATACCGCAGTTCTCGAACCTATTTTTCAAAATATTCATCATTTACAGATAATTTCATTGACTGATGTACATAAAATAAATGTTGCATTTCCATTTTCCATACACACGTACTTGACACATTCCGAGTAGAACAGCGAGAGTTGTGGTGGTGTAAATGGCGACCTCTGTGATATTGACCTGCATCATGGCCAGTTCTTTGTACCCAGTTCGAGAACTCAGTACGAAATTCACAATCAAACTAAAAAAATATCATGTAGACTAAAGCGTTACAAATACAAATCCAGAAAAACGTCTGACAAGTTGCATAGTTTAAATGTTAAATGTAAAAGACTCGCCTCATAATAGTCAAAACCAGGACGAAAATACCCAAAAAGAGCCCTTTATTTGCTCGAGCACAATCCACTGTGTAGTGATGAGGCGAGCGCTTGGTTCCACCATACTAAATGACGAATTTAGTTGTTATGAAAAGGGGACAAAATGTACAGTATTATTACATTTTATTATTTATTATGTATATGTAATCAGTAATCAGTTACAAAAAGTACAAAAGACAAAATATTTATTGTTACCTCAGAATTTGCATTATGTAGGTTGAACCTTGCTGCTCTCCGTTTGGCTGTAGATTTCCACATGACGTAGCAAATGGCTGCACAAATCAAAGAATATTCAATGGTGCAGGGGAAAAGAAATGGAGATGCATTTTGAACAAGATTTCCCATGATATTTATCCGACGACACTCGTACATTCCCTTGAGTCCTCGTTTCACTCTTCCGAGAACAAGAGAATCATCGTCATCATTTTCAGCGGAGGTGAGAAGGGCAGCAGCACTAGTCAAGTTGAGTTGGTCCATTCCAGGATGTTGGACAATTGTTCCAGTGTTGACATGATGACTGTGGTGACCTCCGTGACCTCCGTGACCATGGTCATGATGATCATGATCATGACTTTTTATCTTGTTGGTAACAGGATCATAAAAATGGAGGATTTCATGACGCGTCTCTTCTACCAAAACATTTAACCAAACACACAAATTGGTTCCGATCATGTGCATCAAGCCTGGAAAAATCATGCCAAAAACAAAACGGACTCGTTAAAAGTTAAACATAGAACAGTTTATCATTATCAATCATCATACGTCACACATCAACGCCCATCTGATTAAATAATTAGCATTTACCATTTTCTACACCTACACACTACACACAGAGAAAATCTCACTAATTGTTTTAAGTCCGTACAACGATCAACGAACACACACCACTCATCCGTCTACTTGCTAACTACGGTGCTCCTGCATAGTAAATACTAATACTAACACTAATACAAGTAGAAGAGACAAGTACGCAGAAACTTGGAGTTGGTAGTGCATATTTACTGGAATTTATTAGTGTTACTTAGAACCATTTAAATTTGTAGGATTTTCTAACGCGATTTTCTGAAACATTATTTTTACTCATTCATGAGCCAATAAAAAGTAAAAAGGATCAGTGAGCAATGAGGAGCAAAGTAGCTCCTGCTTATTGAATAATACATCCATATACATAGTACATAGTGCACTGTACATGATACATGCTGTATACACTATACACTACAGACTACACACACAACAAATAAATACATATGGTCAAAAATCTTGTACGAACCGAATTGAACAGCCAAATTAGTTTTTCCAATCGCCATTTTGGAATTGAGGAAAATAAAGTACATTTGCATAAAGGTGAAAACCATTCGAACTGCGGGCGTCAGAGCAATCATGTAATTGTGACACCTCGTGTCCTTCTCTAACTCAAAATATTGGCCAAATTCAAGTCCGCTGTAAATCAAACTTCCAATCCCAAATGCCATTGCGCCCATTCTCAAGTAAAAAGATCCTATTTTTCATCAAATACAATGTAAAATAAATGAGCATGGTTAAAACTGTTACATATTTTGAGTTTGAAAGTGTTTCATGTTTTATCTTGCATGTATTCAACATGCAACAGTTTTCATACCAAAATGAATGATTCTTGGAGATCCATCAGAATAAAAAGTTCCAGAATCCACCTTTTCTAGTGGCTTTTTATATTTTGCCTTCCTTCGGCTACCACTAGGACCAACGGAGGATGTTGATCCGATGGGTTTTGGTAATGGTGTAGTTTCTGAATCCGAGTCTGAGTCTGAATGACCAGCTCCGTGGCCGTTGGAAATGACGTCTGGGGCAACAACTCCAGAATCTGATGACGAAGAAAGTCTTGACTTGATATTATTTACACCTAATTACAATTTTCATACACTTTATTAACCTGTTTACATTTACATTACAGGAATATTTTTTTCCGTCCAATTCTACTCGATATAAAATACAAAATAGATATAGTCAAAATGTAGTCAAAATGTACATGATACAAAATATTTATGGCCCATAAATGATGGAAAATTGAAATTTACGTTGAAGGAATCCAAGTGCAGATCTTTTAGCTTTTCGCTTGACCACATTTCCCAAGATACACGCCATGAAAACGATGCTCATCACATACAAGTATATATAAAATGCCTAGAAAAATTGAATCAAATTTCTCATCCTCGTTTCAATTTCAATGTACAAAATGTAGAATTAATACTGGATATTCTGTATGTAGGATAAATAAAATGAATGAGAATTTACATCGTAAAACTTGGGCGGAATGTAAGTTGAAATGACCTCCGAGAGAGGAAATGCAATTCCCATTACCACAAGCATCTTGGCATATAAAGCTGAAAGGACCAATCCCAAATCCACACTAAATTCATTCATTAACAAATATTAGTTTGTTTACATTACGTCATGAGTGCCTCATGTAGATTTTTTTGCAGTGTAATACATAATATTGTCATTCATTGACTATAATTCATCAGCAATTTGAATTATATTGTTTTGTATTCTAAATTCAAAATTCAAAAGGAAGGAGTTGCAGAAAACTAGAAAACTAACTTTCCCTGCAGACGAGATATACGTGGGTCAATTTCCTGTTTCATTTGAACAACTCTAACAACTTTTCCAGTGACAGGGTCTTTGGATTGACTGAGCAGAGTACTGGACGCCTCCACACCGATATCTTGCACAGACTCCATAATTGATTCCAGTGGAAATCCAATTTCATTCTCCTCGTCAATTGTGGGCGTTGTGGGGGATACAAATGCTGGAGGACCACCAGCCCAACTATTTTTTTTTGTATAAATACCTTCATTACTTACAAACATCAACCTCCTATTTCTACATGACATGATAAAACCATACATTTTTTGTTTTTATGACATGACATGCTCTTCCCATACAAAAGTACAAACACACATGTAACATGCATAATAATACTTTTTGTACTTGTATAAACAAACCCATTTCATTGTGCATCATAATCAACTTAAATCCGTGAATGCTAATGACTAATGACCAAATTTTGCAATAACAATGAGTTCATTGGCATGCAGTTTAGTTTTTTTCTCATTCCTTTGTTTGTTCATTCATCTCGAATGTGATGTGTTGTATAGATAATAGAGAGTAGATTCAAATAATAGGAATGCATGTACCAGTTTTATCGGTACTTTGTAAAATGTGTTTTGAGAGTTGAGACAACACGTATACATTTCTCTAATCAGGATTTAAACCTGATAAATAGGAACAATAACAATAATAACTAGTTTGGATAAATGTACCTGGGAAGAGAGCCAGAACGAAGTCTTTCAATGGCTGCTGCTGAACCACGTCTACCTCTTGCGATAATTTGTTTTAATCTTCCATTTGAAGACGATGGATAACCAGCAGAATCGGTAGCATCCGAACACGTTGGATAATTATTCATTTTGATTTTTGGTTCAGAAACTGATGAAACTGTTCTTGCAGTCTTTTGACTTGGAGGATATTATAAGATTCTTTGAAGTTTGCACAATGTTTATTTTTTTCCACGGTTTCTATTTTCTATTCACCCAAGTTAATAATGATAAATAATAGCACATTACATCAATATTCAATGAAATGAACAATATTAACACAAAAGTGTCCATAAATAAACATTTATTAATCCAATCATATGTATAAATTATAAATAGATCGTTTTAAATGTTTTTGTTATGTGAAATGCGGGTGGAAAACACTTTGAACTTTGAACCACTTTTGTGGAGATGATAACGATCATAATATAATATAGAGTATAGAATATAGAATCAGAACCACTGGTAAAAGAGCATTTATATAAAAATTTCACAGTTTCACCACGGCCAGCGTGATCCAAAGAACCATAATTTTATGAGCATTTTTGTGGTCCTCTCCAAAAAATCATGATCATTAGAGCACTAAATATTGAGTCAGACCTACTCAATGCGATTCTCCAGATTCGGAGTGTATAAACAAAACGTTCTAAAAAGATACAATTCACCGGAAACTGTGTGTTTTTCGTTTGACTTTTCTTTCACCCTTAGAATCGGTACAAAGTATATGATGATGTAGTTCTCATATATTTTTAAGTGTACCAATAAAAAAATAAATAAACAAGCAAATAAGTTTGATGAATATAGGAATTTTCTGCAAAGTAGAATCTGTAACCTATATTATACAGTGGTTGAATCCAACTAATTTAACACTGCACTGGCCTTCGTCCTCGACTGGTATGAAAATTGAAAATAGAGGAGACAAAAGAAAGAAAAACTGAAGAGAGTAAGAGAGAGAGAAAAGAGTAAGAAAATACATTTTGCTTTTGCTAATATAATTACTATTGAGCGAGTATTGAGAGCTTGTTAGAGAGATCTCAAATGGCGTCTTAACTAACTAACTATACTCGGTGCATGGAGAGTGGACTATTAGCAAGTATTTTATGTATTGCTATTGAATGTATTTATTTAGTATTTAGATGATGTTGTAATGAGAGTAGTCAGTTTGATAAACTCACAAAACGTTGTCTATGGTCGCTCTCCCATCTTGCATTTTTTACTTTTACGACTAGTGTTACATGTTTCTTGCAATAAAATACTGTGGGGGGATGCTCAATACTCACATCACTCACCATAAACACTGTAGTCTGTAGAATACAATAAAAAATATCAGTCTAGTTGAATATTTGATGGCTCATTTTTTATTTTTTTTCATTTTTTCATGGCCTAGAAAACTACAGTGAAAGACTTTTTCCGTCCAATGTGTATAATACATGTATGTAGACACATTAGGTATTAGGTATAATAATAATATAATATATTGTACACTTTGTACTTTGTATCACTCTTCACAATTCATTCATGGACTATTGCGTATTGTGTATATATACATGGAGAATAGAGATATTAGAGATGTAAAAGTATATACTTTTTACTACACTATAATATTATGTACCTTTTTGGCGTGCAGTCTTCATAAATAAGTCATTATACATACAATACATTAAGTATTTATGATCTTGAATCATATATAAAATAGTAATAAGCCAAGTCAAGTGATAAAACAATGATAGTAGTAGTCATAACGAGACCGAGGTTGTCCTCCCTGTTCATCTCGTTATAATAAGTTGTACATTTAAAATTTATATTCTTTTTAGTAAGTCGATGACGATGATCATCTCATCATGATGGTCATAAGACATAAGACGTGCTAATGAATCTCTTTCTTTTGAAAATCAATTATAATAAGAAAGGCATATTATGTACTAATGTAAACCTTAATAATGCTCAAAATACACTGAGACTTTTGTACTTACGCCTTGCATCAACGATACATGAAAAAGCAGAGTGGTTGAAGTCAGCCAAACCCCCTCCTAAACATAAAACACTGTAGATTGAATATATTATGTACAGGTACACTTTTTAACTTAATATTATTTACTAATGGTCAACGTCAAACAAGAAATTGTAATGATGCGAATTAAGCTCATGATGAGTGACGAGTGATAAATATATAAATTTATATTGCTTGTCCCAATCTCGCAATTGTCGCAAGTTGAGACGATTTTTTACAACTTATAACTCAACTTGAAATTCTATCGCACTCTGTATTTACCTTTGAAAAGAATAATCATTTAAAAGATCCAAAAAGAGCTCATCGATGAATGTATAAAATATATTTTATCACTAGACACTAGAGAGGAAAAGCGAGAAGCCTATCATTGATTTGAAATGCAAATTTCATTTTTCGACATGTGGACTTGTGTATATGTGTGTGTACAGTGTACATATTATATTATTATACCTGCCCCCGACACCTTGATAATAAACAATAAAATATGTATGAGCATATTTTTCATGTGCATTGTGCATGGACTGTATGGATTCATGTCATAATAAAATAAAACAATAATAAAAAAATAATTAAAATATATAACAATAATTACTGGAGGGCGAATGAGCATATAATATTATAATGATATACTTTTGCGGCATAATATATATATACGTTTTATGCACGCATTGGATTTTACTAACATACATGACTAGGATTTTATGAGAAGAGTGTACTTATAGATATTTGATAATGAAAATTGTGATCAGTATTTTACCACACTCTGTTTTTCTCGCTACTTTACTCACATGGCTCAAATCGGATTAGTTTACATGTTTGGTTTTTACTCTTTCGTGTCTATTATTATACAGAATTACATCTTTTGACACATTCCAACTTGAATTTAATTGCTATTTTCTAATTATTTTCTATAATAATATCATATCCCTGTTTTTCACTTCAGATTTCAGATCTAATAAATATATATATAAAAGTGCCCACGCGTGTAAGGATGTAAGTAATTGGTTATTGCACATAGTGTATAATATGTATGTACTACCATATATTTAAGTAGTGATGAAATTTTGTGATTCCAGAAAAATCGTATGTATTTTGTACGGTATGCTTGTACTTTTACTGCTATTCGTCCTAGGTCCTATAAGTATGTGAACATAATATATAACGCAATACAACCACAACATATTTTTAGCATATACATATATACATTTGAAAATTAGGAGTTTATTATTTATATTTCATATGTTTTTATACAAAATTACTGGTTTTAAAACTGTTAGATACATGGTACTATTTCTGTACACACTACACACAAATATTACACAAGTAGAAGTATTATGAAACACTCTGACAAATATATTTTTCCTGTACATATTATACACATTAGAAATTAAAAAAGTACTATTATAAAACTTGAGACTTTTTATATTACGGAATTGTAATAATTATCATACATAATTTAGTAGAATTTTTATAGGTTTTCTTTTGTTGTCATTTTCATTGTTTTTTAATCAACTTCTGGAACTTCGCGTTCCTGGTCCCCGAGTCCCCGGTCCAGGTGAGCTAACTCTGGAGCTGCTCCTTGATGATCCTAAATTTTCACTAGCGTTGTCCTCCTAAAATGGATACATATATAATATATATAAACGTTGATTTCCATATTACAATGCCTAATATTATATCCTTCTTTTTATTATAATAGAAGTACAAAATACTTCCAACATCATACAGAAAATGTATAATAGGTAATAATATATGCTCAGTATAAAATACTGGCAAAGAATACCGAAAAAAGTGTAAAAATGCTTTCCCCTTTTCTATTGTAAAATGTCGAAAATTGCGTAGAAGAAAAGAATAGGTTCCAGGAAATATGCAAAAGACTGCAGAATTTCACCAAATTTGGGTTTTATGCATGCCAAAAAAGTAGGTATAAGTACATCAAGTAATCCAAAAAGATTGAAAATTTGACCGAATATATGCAAGCCAAAAGTATATTATGTCGGATCAGAAAAGGTAGAACACCTACATTACATAATATATTATACACATCATAAAAGAGAAGGGATAAACCATAATATAGAATTCAACTGTACATTCATACACGCACGCAAACTATCATGAATGCACATACACAAGCAGATCAAAATAAATGAATGAAAAGAAAAAGGTAACTAAAATACAGATAGAGAGTTCTTCCGTCGTCGTGTTTTTTTTTATTGACCAACAACGAAAGGAACTTTAGATAAAATTTTAAATAGTAATACTATTAATGATAACATAGATAAAATGTATCTGTGTTTTTTGTTTCTATATTAAAAGCATCATAATTCAGAAAAAAAACGAAATAAATCTTTAAAGAGTCTTTTGTAATAAGACTAAAATCATAAATCATAATTATTATAACCTTCAAAATACATGGAATGACAGTATAAATACGACCAGAATTAACAATAATTATATACAAGATACACAATTGCTACTTCAAATGCAAAATAATAATTCACAATTCCTTTTAAAGTTATCTCAACAGTATAACTCATACAACAATAGCGTAAAAAATATGTAACAATCAAGAATTAAAATAAACAAGCAAAAACAATATATACTAGAAAAAAAATTGAGAGAGGAGGGAACAGAGTGTCAATATATATCAGCAAAAATTTTTGTATAATATTATATATTATTATATAATGCAATAATAGATACACAAAATCTTTGAAAAAAAAAGAAAAAAAAAGGTGCAAAGTATTTTTTAGTTTAGCTAACATCGTCTTCGTCATCTTGATCTTCATCAGACACATAGGCACGCTTTAATCTTTTCCTCTTTGGTCTCGCAGCATCATTACTTCCACCTATAAAGTAATTTGTAATTCAAATACAAAAATTATTACTTCTCTCTATTGTCCATTTAATATTTTTTTTCAAAAAAATGACAAAGAAATCTAAAACTATGTCTTTCATCTTTCTAATCAATAATACGCTTTAAAAAAATAAAATACAAAATACGGTTTTACCTTCTTTAGCTACAGACGACATTCCTTTCTTCTTTATTTTAATACGCATCTTTATAGCTTGTTCGTCATCTGACCCTGCTTCATCCTCATCCTCATCTAATGGAACCACTAAGCGAAAAGGGAATAGACCAAAGAAATATCAAATTAGCTTAAACATTCACATTTACCATCTACAGACTTACTCTTATCTTCATCATATTTTCTACTTCTAATTGATTTCAAAATACAAAACATGTTGTTACATTCTTTACTAATTTTAATTCCTAACGCCAAAGGTCAAAGGATGAATGTAAAAAAAAACTACTAACTAAAAGCATCGAAACTACTTCATTTTTCTTTCTTTAAAGAAGTAAAAACGTAAAAATTATTCTCAGCACATACTTCAATGCAAATACGTTTCTTCTTCTTTGAAATATTATAAAATTATTAGTAATGCATGAAATTCTAGAATACATGTACATATTAGTAATTTACATCTTGTATTATTCTATATTACTTTGATCAAAAAATGATAATTATAATGACATTATAATGCATAACAAATAATAACGATATAATAATAGTTTGACATATGTACACAAAAAAAAATTAAATAAAAAAAATCAATAAATAAATAAATGATAAGTAAAAAATGTCAAACAAAATGAGTAATACATACATAAAACTTGGCATTGCCTACCCTTAGCCTCCTCTTCTAAGTCGTCTTGTTTGGTTTCTTCCTGTTCCAACCTCTCACGAGCATTTGTGAAAACAGATTGAAGTACGATAGAGTCCTCATGAATTAAAGAAGCTTCTTCATTATAATTTTGCGCATTCTTACATAACTGCATAAAATCACGCTCCAGATCATCAAGATCGGTATACTTGAAAAAGAAACCAAAAATAAAGTTACTACTACTAAAACAAGTCATTTAATGGTTGATTCAGTATGAAATTATACACTCGTAGAAAAAATTTATTGTTGTTATATTATTATTGCTCCTTCCATTATTTTATGTAATATAATGAAAATAGTTACCTTATTTTCCTCAATTTTACCAAGTATCTTTTTTATATCTACAGGTTTCTTTATAACTTCGTAATAATCAGGAAGTTCTCTTCGACTTGGAAGCTTCATAAAAGGGTCACTTAATACGCGTCCGTCGCTACGGGAAAGTATTATAGAACATGTCACAATCAATATTTTTATTATCGTACGTGTGTTTTCAATCAATTGATTCATCATTTACTGAAACTGAAAAACTATTAAATACAAAGAAACCTACGTACCTATCTTGATAAGTTATGATAACATCCAGGAGTTTTTTCATCTGGCGCTTGAGAAGAGGAGATTTATCAGTTCCTCCATTACCATTTCCATTACCTGTTTTCATTCTTCTCCTTTTTCTTGATAACATTTCTTCATCTTCATCTTCATCAAAACGACCACGCTTTTTATTTTTATTTCTCATTCTTTTCCTTCCTCGTTTGTCATTCAAACCTAAGAGGGAATCCTCATCAACTTCGACACCTTCTTCGTCAACAGCCTATTATTACACATGTATATAATATATACGAAATGAAATGTCAACAACAAATTAATAAAAATACAAAATAGTAGACTAAAGACTAAAGTACAATATGTACTCTATCTTATACGGCAATGATATGTACATAATAATATTATTTTATCATTCATAAATTACCCCAATAACTTTCAACCATTCTTTCTCCGTTAGAGAGTCACTATAATCAACTTCTTTACGTTGACGAGAACCACGTCCATAATTAAATTTATCATCCTCATCTCCTTCATCCCATCGCTCGCCCTAGATAAAACACGAAATTTGTATAGTAATATGAACGTTTCTTAATATTCATATTTAAAATTTTAATAGATAAATTTGGTATAATATACTATGTTTTCTTAGAAAATAGTAAACATAATGAGCTAATCGAATCATTTGAATTTGCTGTAAAAAAAATTAAATTATACTGTTTTAAGAACTTACATCTTCATCATCTCTTAAAAGCCATTCTGGAAGTTCGCTTTCCTCCATTAACCTTGGTGGCTTATTATTTTCAAGATCTTCTTTCCTTCGGTCGGCATCCATTTTTTGAAACTGTTCAAATTCATTTTCTGTACGAGCAATCATTTGATTGACAGTTTCATCATCTGGGACCTCTGCAGTACATAAATATTAGACAAATAAGATTAGTATGATGTTTTATACATGTGTGTAGCAAATATTATCATTTGGGAATGCCTATAATCTGTAGTATTATTGTTTATTATATTTATTTTAATTTTTAATTTATTTTAAAAATTAATATGAGCGAACCATTTTCTTCTTCATCTTCCGCTTCATCTTGATGCAGAATTGTTTGTAAAAATTGTTTTCTGTCAGCTCCTGTGGATTTTTGATCAAACATACCAGCTTGAATGACCTGAAAAAAAAAAGTTTAATGAATGAAACAAAATATTATTATATTATTACATTTTATAGGTTTCATCAATCAGTAATTTCATCTACTACAGTGTATAGTAGAACTACAGTAATCACACGGAAATCTTTATAAATCCTGTGCACACTTGTATAAGTTTTCTTTCATTACCTTCTCGTCCATATTTAACTTGTAACGTGCGGCAGCCAAAATTCTTTCTTCTACAGAATTAACTGTCATTAGACGTAATACTCTCACTTCGTTTTGCTGTCCGATTCGATGTGCTCTGTCCTGTGCTTGTAAATCCTGTTTTTAAGAAGATAAACAAATAAATAAACAAACATAAGCACACTTTATTATTACATGGGAAAGAATCTAAAGTACCAACAGATCTTTTTTAAAAAAACCCATGAATCAAAAATCAAAAGTATAAATATAACTGAATAAACACCTGATGAGGATTCCAATCAGAATCGAAAATGACGACTGTATCTGCTGCTTGTAAATTTAAACCTAACCCACCAGCTCTGGTACTTAACAGGAAAATGAAATAATCTGAACTAGGATCATTAAACTTTTTAAGAAGGTCACCACGATCTTCTGCTCTAGTTGTACCATCCAATCTTAAATATTTGAATTCTTTATAATTTAAATAGTCCTACAAAACAAATCATAAAAAATAAACATTTTAGTATATATTATACACGTATTACTGTATCATAGTTCTGAAGATGATACTATTTAAAATAGAGAATTTCTTTTCATCACTATACCTCCATAATAGTCATAAGGTTTGTCATTTGACAGAAAAGCAAGACTCTGTGGTTAGTTAGGAAAAGTTTTGGTAAAACACGGTCAAGTAATTCAAACTTTCCTGATGATCTGTACAAATCATCTCTGTATAAAATAAATAAAAAAAAGATAAATATACTCAAATTATTGTTGTAAAACCATTATATTATGAGAGTTGACATGTTGTATCCCGTTTATTAAATATTTTTGTATATAAATGTTTATTTAGTCTTTAAAAAAAATGTATTTCGTACACGTTTGTAATTCCAGTGGTGTCTTGGTATGCTTCTTCAATATGTTGAAACATGAATGGATGATTGCACATTTTCCTTAACTGCATAATTGTATTCACTGTAATTGACATTGACAAAATTTAAAATTTAAATAAACAAACGTGAAATTCTAAATGGAAAACTTTATTAATGGTTTACATACAAAAAAAAAAGAAGAAAGTTATTTCACAAAAAGAACTTACTCAGTGCTTTACTTCCACCTTTGCCTGTCTTTCCTTTTTCACTACCATCTGTCAACAGAACACCTTTTGTTTGCATATGTCTATAAAATAGAAAATAAATAATCATGATGCATTATGTCTTCAATTATTAATGTAAAAGCTTCATTTCATTTTAGGATGTATATATGAACGACAAGAACATTACGGTGGAAACATGTTAATCCAAAATCCAAATTATGATAATATTATTATTATTACTCATTTTGTACATCACTATTGCATCATAAGGTAAAAAACGGAGACAGAAGACAAATTTCATACCTATAAAGAACACGTTGTAGACCAGACATGTCACATTTAATAATATATTCCACTTTATCTGGCAACTGGGATTCTACTTCTTTCTTAAGACGACGAAGTAAGAATGGGCGAAGTACTTTATGAAGACGTCTGATAATCAAAATTGTTTCTTCCTCATTTAATTCTACTTTTTCTCCAGTAGTTGCAAAAGGTGCATTAAACCATTGTTCAAAAGTTGTACATGATTTAAAAATGGAAGGAAGTAAGAAATTCAGTAAAGCCCATAATTCGGGTAACTTGTTTTGTAATGGAGTTCCTATTCATTGTTTGTTAAAAAAGAAGAAGAAATAATTATTGAGAAATGTCAAGTTTTAGTATTGTGCTTGTGACCATCAGTAGGGTATTATTATTATAATTCAATGAAATTTTATTGAACATAAAAATTAGTATTAACATAATATTTTACCAGTTAATAGTAGACGATGTGGAGCTAAATAATGAGTGTTCAACACTTGAGTCAATTTACAATGATGATTCTTCATTCGATGACCTTCATCAATAATCATGTACTTCCAACGAATCTATAGAAATATAATATACATATTACATATATATATATAGGAATAGAAACATAATCGATATAAAAATTAAAAATACATGATGGATTCATATCCTTTCAAATATTAATACTTAATACAAAACCGATGCTCAAAATGACTAGATAATTTCCATAAAATTTAAACATGTTGAGTAATATTGGAATTCAAAAATACTCTTTATTATCCGTATACATGTAGTTCAATACCACGTTAATGGTTATAATAATATGCATACCTTAGCTAGCACCGCTTTATCCTTAATAATATACTCATAGGTGGTTAACAAAACATTAAATTTAGTTGCTCTCATTGAACTTTGAAGTTGCCTTCTACCAATTGGTGATCCTTTGTAGGCAACAACATTTACAGTAGGTGCCCATTTCTCAAACTCCAACATCCAATTTGAAAGTGTTCTGTAAGTGGAAAATTAGTTTAGCTTAGATTCATTTTTATATTTCAGTAATAATAATAAAATTAGTTGTAACATTATAATTTAAAAAAATTATATTCACTTCATGTGTACTTCAATTATATATATGCATTACAAAATGAAATACTTACGATAATGGTACAATAATTAAAAATGGTCCAAGATTCTTTTTCCGTTCCATTAAAAATGTAATGAGACCTATAGTTTGAATAGTTTTTCCCAAACCCTGCAAAAACAAGAGAACAACACAGTAATATATTATGTTATTAAATTATGAAATAAGATGTGTATTTTTTTATTTATTTAAAAAAAACAAGAGGAAAAATGACACACAATAAATTTTTTTATTGGTTTATTATGGAGCATATTTTTGATACTGTGGGTGTTATGATAATATACCTTCTGACTTTTACACAATGTGTATAATATAATATGCATATATATTACCCATTATAGTTCTATAGCTCTATAATAATATAAAATAATAATATTGTAAGGACAAAAAAAAACTTGGACAAAGATTACTAACCATCTCGTCAGCCAAAATCCCATTCAAATTGTTATTGTACAAAGAAACAAGCCACTCCAAGCCCTATAGATAAATAAAGAAATAAATAGATGTTTTTTTTAAAATAAACGTTTCAATTAACATCTTTTCAAAAGAGTAAGAACTTTTGATTTAAAAAAAACAAACATAAATTATTCTTAGAATTCACAAATCCTTGTAATATTATATTTACGTATCTTACGTATTTGTATACATACCTTAACTTGGTATTCTTTTAAGTTTCCATTAACCAATATTGTAGCTTGTTCAGTAACCATTTCATGAATGGTATGTGCAATTCCATAATAACTCTGTTCACCAGTTTGATTTTTATACTCATCATCTTCAACTTTGGCTTTATGTATAACTTTTTCGACAACCTCGGTTGGAATAGCATCAGAATCTTTTCCTTTTTCTTCCTCGGGACTAATTGTAACTATAGCTGGTGGTGGTGGTGGAAGTAGGGGTGGTGGAACTGGAGCTTGTGATTGTGATTCTTCTTCTTCTTCTGAACCCTCTTCATCATCTGAACCTTCAGAACCGTCTTCTTCATCTTCTCCTTCTCCTCGTGGAAGAACTACCCATCCTGGATGTAGGTCTAACCATGCACCAACTTGAGATGCTAAGGGAGCTTCATCCCCTTTCAATACTTTTCCTGTAGCATTTTCTATTACAGTTACTCGTAGTTCTGTCTTTTGTGAAGTTTCATCATTTACACCTTCTCCCAGTTCTGCCCCTTGTTCTCCTTCTTGTTTGGTAGTTTTCTTCTGTTTGTTTATACATTTTTTTTTGTTATTACAAATAATTTATTAACAATGTGCATATATAATATTTTGATATATTATGTTAAATAATAATATAGTATGATTTTGATTTAAGGGTATCAATAACATTGACATTGTTAGATAACAAAAAAAAACAAACAACAAAAGAAATTTGAAATTATGATCACAAAACAATTGTAAAAAAAAGTAAAAAAAAAAACATACCTTCTTTTTCTTTTGTTCACGTAATTTCCTTCTCTGTTCTTGTTTATGTTGTTTAACCATTTCTGTAAGATTTGCAATATACTCATCAGTTTGACATAGAAGGAAAGCCAAACGTTTGTCTTTCTTTTGATCGATAAGTTTTCTATATCCTTCTTCATCTTCAGCCATAAGACGTCGCATACGCTCTTTCTCAATACGTTCTTGTTCTTTCTTTTGTTCTCTTTCAGCATTAGCATGATAAAGTAGTACTGCTTTGTTGAGTCTTCCAACTTTCAATTGATTATTCTTATGATATTCTCTCAAATCTTTACCATGTTGCATTACAGAATTTAAGAATTCCTATATTGTTTACAAGGAAGAACCCAGAAATAAGAATTATTATTACATAATAATATTACGTATTATTATGGTTCATTACTCATTACTTTCAATGTGATCAAGATAATAATAATAATATAAAATTATAGTATTCAACAACAAACCTGATGCTTTTGTCGACGTCGTCTTTCAGCTTCTAATTTTTGTTGTTTTTCAAGTTTTTCTGTTGCTCTTGCCTCTCTTAAACCTTGACGTTTTGTTCGTTTATATGCTTTAATTTGTAATGATGTTTCTAATGTTGAATCTCTTCTCATACAAGCCACAACCTATGCATTGATTACAAATAAAATCATAATATTAATGATAATTAGTTACACAACATGTTGAACAATGAAAAAGTGAAGTATATTATCTTATACATATTACATATTTTACAATACATAATATTATATACACGTAAAATATATTCTTAAAGTAACATACCTCTTGACGTAATTGTCTTTGAAAATTTAAAAGTCTTAAAGCTCTCAATTCAATTTGTGCTTTTGTACGAATATCTTCAGCCATTGTTGTTGGTACATCAGAGAGTTCTTCTAAACGAGAAATAATTCGATTGGATAATCTATTTTCTCTTTCTTGTAAAATCAAAACAGGATCTAAACCTTCAGGTTTTGCCATTGGTGTTAAACGATTTTGTTTTTGAGGTGGTGGTTGTACTGGAACTGCCGCTGCTGCAGATTGAGATGGAAGATTTGGTCCTTGAGGAGCTCCAGGAGGTCTAATCATACCAACAGGAACCAATTGTTGTTGTGTTTGAGGCTGTTGTTGTTGATTGTGTTGTTGTAATTGTTGTTGTTGCTGCTGCTGTTGTAAATGATGTTGATGTTGGATTTGTTGTTGTTGTTGGATATGTTGTTGTTGCTGTTGCTGCTGTTGTTGTTGTTGTTGTGAACCTATTGGAGCCATTGAATTTGAAACAATTGGCTGTGTACTAATAGGCGGAGGAGGAAGAGGAACTTGTTGTTGTTGTGATGGTGGAGGCGGTGGCATTCCTGGTCCTTGACTCATTACTTGACCATTCATATGCGAAGGTGGTATACTACTACCTACTGAAGGTGGATGTGAAGGATGACCTGGCATACGAATTGGTGGTGGAGTCATACCTGTGTGTTTATGAATATATTTAAAATTTGTTTATTATTTAAATGTATTAGGTAGTTTATAAATTCAAATTCCAAATTCACATATATATATATATATATATATATATAAATATAAACATATTTTTTTTGTAGAAAAAATAAACAAAGCCAATTGAATAAAAAATAAAAACCTTGGGGTGGTTGTGGTGGCAGGGGACCTGGTTGCCCAGGTTGTAATTTTGGTCCAGGTGGAGGTAAAACTGGTTTACCCATTATAGCGGCATGAATTTGTGGTGATAATGGTTGATTTCTAGCTAAATATCTATAAGCCATAATTTGTGCTTTTAATTGTTGAAGTTGATGTTGTGAAAATGCTCCAGATGATGCAGATTTTGATGGATCATTAATATTAGGCCCTGGTGGTGGTACAACTCCATAACCCTAATTAATTATATTATATATTATGTAATACATATTATATTTCTACATTTAAAAACAAGTTTTTATAAATGGTATAGTACATAATAATATACTTATTTGGTTTGTTTTTTTTTGTAGTTCAACTTTCAACATGTTCAATATAAAAATAATCACACAAAATAAACATAACAAATTTAAAAAAATGAATAAATATATTTTTTGTGTGCATGTATGTACCGGTCTAGGTGGTATATTTGGATCTTGCATATTTGGTGGTGGCTGTTGTTGTTGTTGAGATGGAGGAGCATTTGGTATAGGACCACTATTAGAACTATTTGATCTTGCTCTCATTGCTAATAATTGAGAATATCTAGGATCATCTTGTAATCCTTTTTCTTCCATTGTACTAATAGCTCTTTGAAGAGATGCAATATTATTATTTTCTGGTCCAATCTATATATACATATTATGATAAATTTATATGTATAATGTATTACATCATTAGTTTATTTGTTATTATTTGTTTTAAAAATAAAAAATACATGCTACATATTATAATATATAATATAAAATGTAAATCATGTTATATATATAATCATTTATAATTTACCCCTGGTGGTGGTCCTTGTTGTTGTGGATTAGATGGTGGAATTTGTTGAGGGGGAGGTGGTCCTTGTGATGGATGATGTTGTTGTTGCTGCATAGGATGTTGTCCAGGAGGAGGATGACCAGAAATAAGAGGACCATGACCTTGCTGACCTGGTTGTGGAAGTGGATAATGAGAAGGATGCATTCCTGGATGATGTTGAGGAGGCATTTGTTGTTGTTGTTGTTGAGGATTAGAAGGAGGTTGATTTTGTTGTTGTTGTTGGGAATTTGGTGGCATGGGTTGTGAAGGTGGTGGTTGTTGTTGTTGTTGTTGAGGAGGAGGTTGTGGGGGTCCCATTGATGACTGTCCAAGTTGTGTCATTCCTCCACCGGACGCCATGTTTTTTCTAAATATAATGTATTATTATTAGAAATATTGTATAAATGTATTATAATATTACATTGAAAATGGAGTTTTATCCATTTAATATTATTATTTGTCATAATCAAAAACCTTAAATAAAACTATTCATATTATACTATGTACACAATCTGGCTTTTTTATGTACATATCTCTTTGACTATATAAATCTACATGTGTATATGTATAAAAGTCTTTATATAATAATATATCTTTTATTGATTTTTATTATATTATACTAGACTAGTCTAAATAAAAAATCTCATTAAATATTATAATATTCATACATCATTTTACAGAACTATTTGTTAAAAATAAATATAAGTAAGTAACATGAATTTTAGACAGGATATAGGATGAATTTTTAAAATAAAATAAATTTTAATAATCCATTCCTCTTTCTATCTCTTACCTTTGTCAACCCAGTAAAAAATTGTATTTGTAAGACCACATTCACAAAAAAAAATTAACTATTACGTATTTTAAAAAATTTATATAGTTTAAAAGATACTCAATTTATTAAAAATATTTTTAACAGTATATATATACAATGAAATGCTCAATAATAATTATTAACTTTTCTTAAATAAATACATGATTTGTTTATTCTCTTTCTCTCTCTCTCTCTCAATTTTATATCCCGTGCTCTCTGTACATGTACGTACATACCTATGTATATTCATTTTAGAACGAAGCCGACGTCAAAGCGAATGCGCGATATATCATGCCCGATATCCCGGAAAATTTCAAATATTTTTTCTAAACTCTATGATTTTTCATGTCAAGACAAGTCAAACAGAATTTGGTTTGGCATTGAGGTGAAATGGACCAAGTGAACGGGAGATGAAATGGAAGTGTATGAAATAGGAGAGAGGACGTTTTATATCATAGCAGTTTTAGTCTTGAATTGTCGTCCGAACAGAAAACATCAAGAAAAACCCTGTGCTCCCCAATGGGCTAAATACAAAAGTGCTGTATGTATTTTTTTCCCTATATACCACATTTGACGTGTTGTATGTACATATAATACATCATATTACATTATATACTACACTTTTTATTCATATATAAACATTATATAATATAATACATATATATGTATATATATACATACAGAATAATAATAATAATAATAATATTATACAGTAGTAGTGTGTAACACGACGACTCACAAAATCTCTTCTTCTTTTTTGGCCTTTTCTATAAGAGTAATAATAATAATACTGTAACATCAAACAAGAACTGAGAACTCAACCAACAGAATATAAAAAAAAAGAACAGAGAGACAGAGAAGAA
>JAQGBH010000800.1:0-42269 GCA_034698265.1 Sminthurinus aureus
CTTCGACCGTTTTTCCGACCACTGTGACCACTTTTCCGACCATTTCGACCACTTTCCATCCACTACGACCGCTTTTCCGACCACCGACCACCAGAATCTCTCGGGATTGTTAAGCTCAGCCTACTTTTCCTGTCATTTTTTTGTGCAACCACCCTTGGATGGCGGAAATATCCACGGTTACATCTTCACAGGCACTAGACACAGTGCATATTACATAATAAAAGCATATTGAAAAATCAAGGAGATGTCAAAGAGGGAAAAAATGGGGAATGGAATGTCTTGCAACTTGCAAGACGTTCAAGAACGGACCAACAAAATCTGTCTGCGGATTGACGATTAAACGCAAACTCATGAAAAAATGCTAGATGCTAGATCCTAGACAATGACGAGAAAAAACATGATGATGTTGAATGTTGATATCAAATACCGAATACCGAATACCAGCAACATTTTATGACAAAAAATACCATTTGTTTTACTGCTTTTTATTCCACCTAAACGTTCCTGGTCACAATTCACAATCCACAGTGCAGCATCAAGTATGAACCACTATTTCTAGTTTCCACAACAAGTTAAAACATTAAAGGTACATAGGTGTTTAATATTAAAGGATGATGGTAAATACCATAAGTAATGCTGTTAAGGATTCGCTTTACATGGTTATTTTTTTCTACCTTTCTTGATGTTTGATGCTTGATGCTTGATAAATCCAGTATCACAGTTTTTGACAACATTTCTTTATTTCCTTACAATAATTTACAAATATCACGTGTAGTTTGTGGTTTTCGCTTTCCTTGTCGTTGGTATTGTCATTGACATTGACATTGACGTTTAACGACAGACTGGATGAGGTTCAAGCTAAGTGCTTCATCTTCAGCTTCAACAACTTAAGCGCGTATCTACAATCTAGAATGTTGAATCCAGAATCTAGAATCTAGAATCTACAGTTTTTTGGTTTTGTGAAATGTACCGTGTATCTAGAGTTTCAGAGATCCAGAATTCCCTGATCCAAGTGGGAATTGAGGTGCGACATGGGTATTATCTACCTACAACCTGTAATGTTCAATTCGTACTGACATGACGTAGGCCTACAAAACCTACAGCCTACAAACTACATTACATTACCTCTAGTACACGGAAAAAGTTAGGCAAGAACCCGGTGTGAAATTGAAGGAAAGGCCAACATGCGTTTGAACATTTCTACAATTTTTCTTGACTTTGGTGATGATATGGCTATGACATGTAAGAAAAAGAGAAAAATATCAAGAATCTAGAATCAAGAATCAAGAATCAAGATGTACTGGATACTGGATTGTGGATGGGAAGCTGAATCAATACACAGTACTGGCAATGGCAGTAGGTGAACTTTTAGGTTTTGATCCTGACATTTGAACTGTAGATTGTAGATATCTTGGTGTATTATTACAACTTATCAACATTTGACCTCCTTCTTCAAGTTGTTAAAAAGTCTTGGACTTTCTGCTTGATGGAGGTTGAAAGTTGAAAGTTGAAGGCATCACACAGCACACAGTTATGTAATAAGATTGAATAAGATTTTGGATTTTGATAGAAATCTAGCTTTGAAGAAATTTCAGGAGTTGTGCCTGATGCCTTATGCAATGTACACTGTACACTGAACACTGAACATTGAACATTGTACATACAGCCATAGATGCATTGATGAGAATGCGAAGGACTGGTCGCTGGCTTCCTGGTTGTTTGTAACATACTTACTGGGAAAAGAGAGAGATGAAGATGGAAATGGAGATGGAGAAATGAAGAAAGAAATATTATTTTATACAGAGGACATGCCAACGACCAAAGACGTATGAGTCAGAGGGAGTTTGAAGGGGCGAACGTGCCTATTAGTGCTGGATTCTCATAAGTCAAGTCATCCCTCCTTCCAGCCCGATGATTTATAGCTTTTCCAAATGATATAGATGAATTCACTTCATGAACCCAAAACCTTCTTACAGATTTCCTCTAAACAAACCGTTCCTATTCTCCCTTTCTCTCCTCTTCCTTCTCTTCCTTCTCTTCCTTTCAGGGCCCATCCTAGGCCGGTGATGGGTGGTGACTGACACCAGGGCCCGAAGGGCCCTGGTAGCTAAAAAGGGGCCAAATAATTGAAAAAAGGGGCCCCTTTTTTTGAAAAGGGGGCTATTTTGCCAGGGCCCAAAATTTCAAGGATAGCCCCTGCTTCCTTTAGCATTAAAACTGGACTGGAATGGAATGGAATTCAACTCGGAACTTGCACATTGCACACGTATGCGATTGGAGCTTAGAGATTGGAATTTGGAGTTTGGAGTAAGGAGATACGAAGCGAGATCCAAGATCTAAGGTCCTTCCTAGTTCATAGTTCATAGTCCACCTAGATTGTCTAGATTGTCATATAATATTATTATATGAAAGATGAAAGACAGATGGAAAGATTGAAAACATAATGAGAAAGAGAAAAACAGAAAGAGATGGAAAAGAAAAGAAACGTCTGGATTCTGGATTCTGGATTCTGGATGACTCCATGCTCCATGCTCCATGGTGGAAATTTATGTAATGTGGTATCATTATTTGTATCATTACTACATCGTATTGGTATTGGTATTGATATCATGGGTCATGGGTCACGAACTCACGAGACATGAGGAATAACGAATAACGAATAGGATCAAAGGGAAACAAGATAGAAAAGAGAGGAAAAAGATAAGTACTTAATCTAAAAATAAAATGTTATTGTGTATAGATACAATATACAATTGACAATGTGTTACCTGGTAGCTGATGAAAACATGAGGAGGAAATTCTCCCCGGTTTCTTTCCAGTCTAAAAACTATATTGTCAGGTAGGTTCACTTGATTTAAAAGATGGTTGTTTTCGCTGTTACGTAACCGTTTTTGGTGTGGGAAATGAGTTGCAACTGTTGTATCAAATACCAAATATCAACTCAATGTTTCACATAACCTTCGAGAGGAATTATTATTGCCTTCTGCAACCTCGGCCATAGCTATTCTACAGTAAAATATAATATGTAGACGAAAGATAATACAAAACAACTTATGGTATAAAACCTGGAGTCAATTCCATTCTGCATTTCTGCATTTCAATTTTCAATGGTTACTAAGGGAGGGAAATCTGCCTAATTCTATATTCTAGATACCATTCTTCATGAATCCATTCAACATTCACCATTCATCATTTATCATACAGGCAATTTATTTATATAAACCAAATTGGGGATTTTACTTGTATTATTTTGAAAACCTTTTGTATTTTTTCATCATTATGATGCTTAGAAAATACAAAAGAATGCAACAAACACGAAAACCCTCTTTACTATTTACTAAACAACTGATCCTCATCTTTGTTTTGTCATTTTTCATGTAAAATATACAATATTATTTCAATTAATGAGCAATTAGCATCTATCAATGAGTTTTTACGACTGCTTGCTAATTTGACGTTGGATATAGTTGATTATTCACCTTCAAAATTCAAAATTCAAAGCTAGACTAGTATAATAGATATGCTTGGTTTTTTCATATCCTCTCGAGTCTGCAGTCGTGAATCATGAGATTCCAGACCCTTTCAAAGAGTGACCGCCATGTGTCTTTTCAAACTACGTATTTTGTGTGTTTGCATCACACTTTGGTTTGGTTTTCTCAACAAACCCAACGTTATCATGGTGAATGTTGAATGATGAAACCCCCGAGTTTCCCACAATCTACAATTGACAATTGACAACCTTTTTGCACCCAAAATCGGCAAATCTCGCTGTCGGTATCTCGTGTTTGATGTCGTGGATCGTCAATGGTGCCAGCACCAGAAAAAGAACTAGAACTAGAACCAATGTCGTAGGAGTTTTGGATGCTTCAAGTGGAGATGTGAGATGTGAGATTGGAGACTGGAGATTGAAGATTGGATTGAAAATGGTGTTTGTTCATCGGTTCATGGGGTGTATAGATAAGTAGATGGAAGGAAGGAATCAAATGGAACACTCATACTCTTTCGCTCCTTCACTCTTTACTCTTTACGTGTAAGTATATACCTATAGATGTACATACATGACACGGCTTTAGTGAAGGAGACATGGATCTCACATGTGACACTGAACATGGAACATCAATCGATAAATTCCGCCGATTTGCCACCATCACCACCAGTGGAATGGGGAATCTAGGATGGAGATCCCAAGACCTGTATTTTTTCTCCACACTACACACTACACACTGTGCTCCAAATACCCACTCCTCATTCTTCATTCCTCACTCCTTTCCTCTCCCACACACTTTAGTTTGGTTCTTTCTTTTTCCCCTCAATTCCAATTTCCAATCCCAGTACATTCCAAATTCCAATCCACGTCAATGTCAATACTCAATACATCATTATGTAGATTATGTAGACCAGGGCAACCCATCATAATAATTTCATTCTCTGTATTCTGTTCTAAAATTCTAGATTCTTCTCCCAATAAACTATAAACTAAGCTTTTCTCCTCCTCCTTTCTTCTCTACCTCGTGAATCCTTGAATCCTTGAATCCTTCCAAACCGCATACAAATTTATTCAGCATCACGAAAACTCATCATTACGTCCACTTAAAATATCCAAGAGCCAAAAAGGTAGACAAAGACGCCTAAACTTACTCAGCCCTCTGCGATCTCAGATCAAAGGCACGATCTTTCCCTTTGGAAAGGTTTGCCGCCATGATTTTTCAATCCAATTTCATTTCTCAAACCTTTGATGACTTTTGAACCGACGGTCGACGGTCGACAGTCGAGACTATATACAATGTACAGAGTACAGAGCAGAAACTCTATACTCGAGATTAGAGACTCGAGACTCGAGACTGAGACTCGAGACTCGAGACTGAGACTCGAGACAATGTTAAAAGTCAAAGTCACAACTTTTCCATCACTTTTGGTTTTGTTGGTTCAAAAGTTATGGGAAAAGGAGGAACAAGGCCGACAGAAAGAAAAACAGAAAGAAAGAGCGGGCGACAAAATCATATAGAAATTCAACTTAACAGAATAAAGGCTTAACAGTGCAGTGTGAAGAAAGTAGAACAGAGAAAGTAGAAAGTAGAAAATAGAAAGGAAAAAGTAGACATAGAATATAGAATATAATAATAAGTCTCCTGGAGTTTCACTATTACTATTTCGTTTTGATTCTTATCTCTTCTCTTCTGCTCTCTCCTGCTTCTTTCCATTCAGTTCCAGTTTCCAGTTTCTTTACACGTTCCAGTTTCCAGGTTCCAGATTCCAGGAGTTCTAGGAGTTGCAGGAGGCTGTAGTTTCGTCAACGGGAAAATGGTGGGAAATGACATTTTTTCCCTCTTTTCTCACTCTCGTTAGAATGATTGTCTGTGGTGTGTAGGGTGCAGTGTGCAGTCTATTTTATTGTGCTGTATTGGACTGTATTGTAGATTGTAGTGAACATTAAGTCTACACTCTACAGACTACAGCCTACAGTCTCCGTTTTACTCCGAGTACTGTGTGCAGAGTGGCGAGTACATACGTGGCTATTAGGCAGAGTGCGTACATACTTTATTGTGGATTGTAGTGTATGACAGGAAGGATGGTGATAGTGTCCGTTTTCCGTTATTATACTGCACTTTTCCCTCCTCTGTCTCTTCTCTACTCTCTATTCTCTATTCTCTACTCTCTACTAGAAGGGAGAAGAGGGAAAGGATATAGGGAAAGGTACTCGGAGTTTTCTTATGGGAAGTGTGTATGTCCGTATTTCCGTATATTTTGTACATGTACAATGGACAATGTATAATATATTTATATGTGAAAGATAAACGCCTCTGAAAACGAGTGTGTGTGAGTGTGGACTGTGGACCATGATTCTTTCCTGACCATCCAGTCTTTCATTCAGTCCATTCCATTTCTATAGATACTTTTAGCTGGCTATTCTTTGGTTCAGTTGATGGTGGACCAAATCACTGCCCCCTTGAGATTTGTCTATCTCAGACTCTAGACTCCTTCACATGATTCCCTCTTTGTATCCGCTCAACCCACCCTATTACCTCTTCGCTCTTAGTTCTCAGCCTCTCATTCTTTTTCTCTCACTCTCTCTCCCTCTCTCTCTCTCTTTGTTCATCATCTATCTCAACTTGCCAGCAAATAGGAAAGAAAGACACATAGAGAGAGGAGAGAATGAGAGAGAGAGAGAGCAATGAAGGAAAATAGACTAGAGTTGTACTGTTTAGTGAGAGAGCGGCTGAGGATGAGATACTTGACTACTTGACTATAGAATATAGAATGAATAGAGAATAGAGAATAGGAATACCGAAAACGAAGTAGAGCAAACGATCACGGCTTGTAATACATCAATGAGAATGTTTGAGAATTGAGAACAGCAGCAGCACAGCAATGATGTGGATGACGATGATGATGATGTTCATGTCCATGTCCATGTCCATTTCGATTTCGTTTTTCTTTTCCATTTCGATCACTGTGTACTGTAGAATGTAGAAGCAATGGACATATAACAAAACAACTCTTAAAAAATCTTTATGTCCACTTTTTTTCTCCCATAACAACTTTTCCTAACGGTCGGACGGTATTCTCCTTGTCAATCTTGACAGTCATTCATCCCACATTCAATCCATTCTTCTCTCCTGAAAATCAACTCAAATTCAAGTAAAATCCTTTCACGACCTATCCTCTGCAGTGCACATGTATCTGTCTCTATGCTCTACGTCTGCGTATCTCTGTTTTATCTACACAAGACTATGGAATAAAAATAAAAATAAAATAAATCCTCCCTTTAAACTTGCAATACTTTTGAGACTCATCCCACAGACTAGAGACTACAGACTGCAGACTACAAGTGAAATAACCAATGCAATTCCATGCACTATGCACAAAGGGAAATGGAAATGACTTTGCAAAATTACAAAGGATGGACATTTACTTGAAACTTGAATAATAAATGCCTTTGTATACTGAAATGGTCTGCTCTGGCTTGAGATTGAATGAGATTGTGGTCTAAATTTTATAGACCACTTCATGACACATGTGGAATACAGAATACAGATATGAAATAAACAAGATTTGTTTCTGGTTAAAATACTAAAAGATTGATCTAGTATGCTTAATAAAAATCTAGTTGTATGCTTAATTTCAAGTTTACATTTTACGTCCATCAACTGAATAATATAAAATTTAAAATCAAGACAAATTTCAAGTATCTCGTATCTTTGAGCTTTTTACGCGCTTCGAGGGATACATATTTGAAATATGAAATATGAAACACGAAACAAGTGTCACAAGTCGGAATCCAACGCTTTTTGTTGAAGTATAAAACTTGCACATTGCACATTCGGAATTCGAATTTCACTGGATGAGGAAGTAAAAAAGAGAAAATAAAATGTAATTTTTTAGTTCCAAAGGCATTGATGTAGAACGTATAAAGTAGAAAGAAATCCGACAGTAGGGGGAAAGTTACAATTAGATATGTCAAGCTAAGCCAAGCAAAGCGCCCTTGTTTTCCGCTGTACTGTTATTATGTATCTTGTACTAGAACTAGAGCTAGAAGTGGACCTGGTATTGAGTACTGGAATTGGAATTGAAATCGGAATCGGAATCGGCATTTTGATTCCGTTCTTAATATAAAAATATGACAGGAGAGAGAGACAAAGGGAGCAACAGAGATTCAATGTTCATATATTGAATAT
Organism: Sminthurinus aureus; assembly: GCA_034698265.1. Lineage (NCBI taxonomy): Eukaryota > Metazoa > Arthropoda > Collembola > Symphypleona > Katiannidae > Sminthurinus > Sminthurinus aureus. Next base: position 7,677 of record JAQGBH010000800.1, read on the forward strand.
TGGTAGACAGTAGACAGTAGGCAGTGGTGATGTAAAATTCTATATTGTATATTGTATATGTCACCAAAATGTATTACATGGTACATGGTCAACTGGATGTGTGGTGCATGCAGTATCTATGGAGTTATGTAGAATGTAGAGGCTCCAAAGGAATGCACTTTCCCTTTCGTTAGTTTAGCTTCAATCAACTCTTTCTCTCTACACTTTTTGGAACCAATAACAAATGTTGTCAAGTGCGTCCAGTGCATACTGGATGGTAACATTTACATGTCCCTCTCGAACCTCGACTCTCGAATCTCCAACGTCCACTGTTCACCGTTCACTGTTTACCGTTCAGCGTGCAGTGAGAAGGGTTGACTCTGATTTATGCTTTACAGCTCGCACAGATATTTTCTCGTTCACTCGTTTCCGTGGAAAAATTTCTGGTCTAGAGTCTACAGTCTACAGTCTACAGTCTAGAATCTAGAATCTATATAGTCTGGAGTCTGGAGAATTCCAATGTCACACATTGTCCTTGTACTGACGGACCAACGGGAGAGCAAGTTAATGCACACACGTGTTACATTTCCTTTCCCTCTCCATCACAAACACCAACAACAACCAACCAACATTCCTCAATACTTTCACTTTCTCTTTCTCTCTCTCTCGTTTGATATTTGTATTTCGTACGCAAGAACTCCTGCCGCTCTCTCGTTCATCCATCTATCTAATATCCATCTCCCGTTTCACTCATGTCCACTGTACAGTGTAGAATGTAGAGTGTAAAGTGTAAAGTAAAGGACATACAAAGTAGTCACAGCAGCATGTAGAATGTAGACAGAAAACGGCAAGAGACAAGAGAGAAAAGTCAAACTACCACATCAAACCAAACCAAACCATACAAAACAAAAACAAAAAGTGTAAAACTGTAAAGGATGAAAAGAGTGGAAATAGACCATTTATATGCAAATCAACTCTTTCCAAATTTTTTGGTAAATGGTAAATGAAAAATAGTAAAAAAAAGGGATGAGATGAACAACAACAAAATAAATAAAGTTTCAACAATATATCAGTTTCGTTGGACGTTGGACACAGACTTTTCCTATTCTACATTTTACATGCCTTGCTAAAAAATTCAGTATTTATCCAGGATTTCCAACCAATAAAAATGAACAGAATACATATGTACAATGTACATTGTACACTGTACAATTTGTTTAATATGTCTAAAATTAAATGCAAACAAAGCAGTGATAAAAATCACAAACATGTCTGCAGTTTTTAGAACATGTGGTTAAAAATAAAATTTATGGACTTTAGAAGTCGAGAAAAGTCAGAAATCAGACAAAATGTACACACAAGTATTTTTAGATTCTAGATTGATGTAGAAAAGGAGTGATGGGAATTTTCAGAGTTTGCATCAAAGAGACCACAAGACTTGCAACGCATGTACACAAGATACTGTTGATGCGAGAATTTTTGCAAACTTGCATTTATATCAAGAATCTCGAATCTGGAATCTAGAATCTACAAAACAGAATGCACAATTTGCGACACAACCAAGTTTAATCTCTTCTGTTTACCACACATTACATTTGTATTTTGTGTGCATCGAGCATTTTGAGCATTGAGCATCGAGCATCGAGGTCTAATTAAAATGATGCGTTTGCCATTCCAATAACAACGACAATGACAGTATCAATTTATAAAGTATAAAGTACAAAGTACAAAGAGAGTCTAATTAATGTGATCATTAAGTTTCATTTTACAGACGGTTACAAACTGTTCCTTCATGTTTGTGTATGTGTATGTGTTTGAGTGCATAATAACATTTATTTTTGGTATTAATATTAATAAGGTTAGATGATTTCTTGGTTGGAGTCTCTTGAGACTTTTCTTATAATGAGGAGCTCACATGCACTCCTCCTCCTCTCTTGCTCCTCTTGAACGAAATCCCATAAATAAAGACGTCTGGTGTATAGAGTTTATGCACATATTATATTATATCATGTATCTAGATTATGGAGTGTGGATTGAATTCAATATGCATGTAAGATGTCGGAGTTTGGCTTGGTGTTGCTCATAGCTCATAGTTCACATGTAGCATCACTGTCATCATTTTAATCATCGTCATGCCATGCCCTGCCATTCTAATAATAAGAGTAAATTAATAAGAGCTTTTCAAATTTCTCCTTTGTCCCTTGTCCTTGCTATTTGATATTTTGTTATTTGAGCATACATAATAACATGTACATGAAATTTAAGAATTTTAAAGGAGTCAATATGTATACAATACAATAAAATTGCTTATGCTGTTATATGTTTTTATAAATAGGAGTTTGAATAGAAAACCGAGAGTGTAGAGTGTAGAGTGTGCAGTTTGGAGTGAAATAAGAGGAAGAAAGAGTAGCTTAGCTCGCACATCATTTGCTGACGAGACAAGTAAAACTTGGACTAATAATGAAAGAGCTTAATTGCGCTACTTGTGATTTATAGGTTGGCTTGGTGGCAAGTGATATTTGGATGTTGGAGCTCGCTCTTTCCCTATATATGCTTAATATTCCTCCTATTTTCTTCCTAATTCACTCAACCCCAAACTCTCTCTCTCTCTCTCTCTTGTATTTCTCTCCGTCTTCTATATCAACTAAGAAAGACAACAACATACACAGAGGAAATAATTCGGTAGAATACAGAATATTGCATATATACAATTTACATTTTGCATCGGTACATGGTATATTTTTGTTTATGCAGTATTTAGATTAGCAAATCAGGCTAACAATAATGAATACACAATATTCATCTACAACCTAAAATCTAAAATCTAGACATTGAAGACACTGTAATAGATATAAAATATGTGTACAGTGTACACTGGGACTTTTACCCTGTCTTGAACAAAATCTTCTCATACGGCAACGGGATTGTGCATTTGTTATTATTTGTTATTTATCAAGGCTAATGTAAAAGTGTTGGGAGTGGGCATAATATTAATATTATGTAATATGTAGTGCTTCAATGGTTTCTTGTAATACAGTAGATACAAATACAAATACAGGGTGCAGTGTATAATATGCAATATGTGTATACAATACAAAATACAACATTTGTCTCTCTTTCACTTTTCTTGAAAACTGAAAACCCTCACTCACTCTGTCACTTTGTCTGACTTTCTCCCCTTCTCCCTTTCTATTCCTCTCTGAGAAAATCTGGAACTCAAATGTACAATGTACAAGTATAACTTTATGTGACTGGTGTCTGGTTCATTGGTGAGCCTTTTCTCAATGACAAGTTTTCTACACATACAAATTTTGTCAGAAGAAGAAGAAGCAAAGAGAAATGCTGTCACTACTATTTAAGAACATGATATGAGCATTAAACAAGTACACACACAGCACACAGTTGACATCCATTAAAACTCTCTTCTGTACAATTCATCGAGTCAGTATATAAATTATACATACTATATAGATATATAAACTACACACCATCAACAAGCTACAAAATCTGCAAGGACAAGGACATTGGAGAGAACGAGGACTACAGTTGCTATTGTGTGGTACATAATACATAGTTTGCTCATGCCATGTTAAATTTTGCATGTACAATGTACAATGTTCAGCGTACAGTGTACAGTCTCAAAAGCCTCAAGTCTTGACTTGTACTTTTTGGGTTCAAACTAAAACCGAAACCTACACTCAACTGAAACTGGAATTTAATTTATTATTAGTTTCTGTTTCCTCCATTCCATTCAATGTCACATGCAGCGGAGAAAAGAGAAAAGAGAAAAGAACCTCTGTACAATGTACAAGGCCTCTCTAATCTCTAATACATGTACATAATTTTGCTCACATCTGTGCATTTCTACTTTTGTATATTATGTACAAATTTATTTACACTAGGCACTAGACACTAGACACTAGGCGCCATTGGAGTGTCAATGAAAAATTTTCACTCTCACAGTTCTCAGTCTCAATGTACACTGTACACATGAATTTTGTGAAAATGGGAGGAAAATGAAAAGGACAGCATCCTAATTTCCTCGTATTGTCGAGTTCCAATTTGAATTGCAACAGTCTGCTTTGACACTTTTTAAATGTGGCTGATATAAATAGACTTGACTATAGTTATGCTCATTTCACTTTTTGAGCTGTAAATATTTTGGATGTGTATTGAATTTTCTTAATTTCCATTCCTGCATTCAAACTGACTACCACTGAATACTGAATACATAATACAATATAATATTTAATATAAGTATAATGCATAAAATATTCCACTCCTGAAGACGTGAAGAAATTTATCAGCCAGAGAATGAAAGTTTCCCTTCTTCTTCTTTCCACCTCATTTGACGTTGTATACAGTTTATCACCTTTGTACTTTGTTTCTCTCTATCTTTTTTAGCTCTGTCTTCTATATTCTTTGTTGCAAACTAAAGTTGTTTCGATTGGTATTGGTTTTGGTATTCTCTTACTGTCACTTTTAAAATGTGACGTTCATTTTCCACGCTGAAACTTTCTCTTTTTTTGAAGAATGAAATATTGGGGAGAAAATGAGAGTCGATGATTTAGTGTGTGTTACATATAAATATATGGGACATGGCTCATGTTTCAAGGCTCAAGGTTTATTGGGGAGACTGGAGACTGGAGACTAGAAACTGGAAACCAAGAAAATTTGCATGACATATTACATGAAATATGGGCCACTGACGAAATGAAAAATTCCATCTCGTCCAATATTTCCTCTACTAACAAGTAGATAGTAGATAAAAATGTATACTTTGGAAGACTTTTGTTATTTGTCATTTGTCATTTGATGAATAATAAAAAAAAACTAATTATTATTCTAAACAGGAAGTTACAACTACTTTCTACTTTCTACATTCTACATTCTAAAGTGTACTCTGCATTGAACTGAACTGCAATGTAGGAACAAAATTTGAATTTTTGACTGTAAAAAGTAAACAATAATCAAATTGAGAGCTTCCGCTTATTCAAATACAATGAGTAAACAATATTTTATGAAGTAGTAGACAGTAGACAGTACACATCAGCATGTCGTGAAAGAAGGGCAAACAATTTTCCCTCCAGAAAATGAAAAGTCTAGTCTAGAGTGTGGAATTTGGAATTTGGAATTTGTATGAACAAGTAGATGAGAAAAGCATCATTTTGTTCAAAAATATCTATCACCATCTAGAATCTAGAATCGAGGGAATGATGTTTGGCTTGTAATGTTTTTCAATTTTATGAAGTATACATCATGCACCACTCACGTGCACAGTGTACATTTTTACAAAATAGGTATCTGTAATATTATGATGTGTTTGACTTGGAGTTGGAATTGGAGTAGGAGTATGAGTTGGTGTAGCTTTACTGTAGAATGAGAGTGCAGAGCGTAGAGTATAGAAATTGGAATTAAATCTTGTTTGCTTTGAGTGATGAATCTCTCTGAAAGCTTGCTCTGGATTTCATTGGAACGGAATGGATTGGGGATCGACTGAGTTGGATGAAAATGAAGATGAGGATGAAAATGACAATGACAACGACGAGATGAGCAAAGCTCTTGGTATTTGTATTAGTTATTTCTTCCTCTGCTCCTACCTCCTATACCTACAACCTACATGTGGATCATACTGTTCCGTGAAATGAGATGGGATGAGATGAGCCGGGCTTGTTTGTTGCTCTGATCGTAATTACGTTGAAACTTCATATCCGGAATCCAGAATCCAGATTTTACCGTCTACAATATACAACTATCTATACATCGTCTGCGATATATTGTACAATGTAGCTGCCTGTTGTCTGTTGTCTATGTCCTATATGCTCGATGCTCTACAATCTATACGCTATACACTCTATGCCTTCTACCTTGGATAATAACTGAACTAATTCGGTTTGAAACCTACACAATACAGGGAATTATGTGACTGTCAAAAAAGACATAACAATGGAGATGTGAAAGGGCAGTAGAAATAAAGATTTCACTCTGCTCTACAATCTACATCTAACATAAAGTCATGTACTCTGATATTCTTGGTGTACTAAAATCATGTAGTTTGTACTTTGTACCATACAGTTGACAGAGTTGAGCTTATGAAGTACGGAGTAAACCGTATTCACACTATGCAGTGTACAGTGTACACTTTATACATATTTCCAGTGGAAATGACGAAGCGGAGAACTAGAAACAGCGGGAGGTTAAGTAAACTTGGAAAATACACAAAAAGACCCGTAGATCCACGTACAAAGTGCGAGAGTGACACACACACCGATACCGACACACAAACAGAGACAGAGACGGAGACAGAGAAGAAACGAGAGAGAGAGAATCACTCTTCAAATAATAATATGGGTGAAAGCCTGGAAGATAGACAAACTCATCAAAGTCAAAAAGGGAGATGAAGGGACGAGATGAAGGCGGCACTGAATGAAAATCATGGCGACATTCCTGATTTGAATTAACACCTCCTGGCATCCACACAAAGACAGCTTAAACCCCATTGTTTTCACCTTGCATTAATGAACGGAAAATCCAGTCAGTCGTTCCTTTCCTTTTCCTAAAGTCTACACTCTACACTCTACAACACTATATTGCATCAACCCAAATCCAAATCACATCTCATCTCATCTCTGCCACCATTATAAATATATCTTTTGTTCCAATATGCACATATACAATAATATGCATGGAGATGGACTAGGTAGATAGTTAATTCATATTGCGTATCTTTTACTGTATTGTATTGTGTTTCGTATTGACTTGTGTCTCCTCCGTGTTCTCCGTGTTCTGTGGCTGGTACATGAATATGACAGAGCAGGGGAACCCCAGGATGAACATGGCTTATCTCTCCTAATTTACACAACTATGTTGCCATCTTCACAAAGAGTCTGTTTCTCCATGACTCTATATCTCTACACTCTACACTCTATACTCTACATCTAGGATATTTTGCTATTCCTGTTGGTGGTTCTATCTTCGTCTCTCATCTTGGTACACTTTCTCTTTCTCTTTTTCCCTCCATCTCTATTTCCATCACTATCCCCATTGCATTTCATTCCATTCCCTTGTATCTACAGATATTTTGAAACAGAGGAGATGTGAATTGAACTTTACCACAAATACATGCACAATGTACAGTGTACAGCGTACAGCTTAGAAATTCAGAGATTCAGAGACTCAGAAATCCTAGATTCTACATTCTAAATCCTACACATACATTATCTTGTCCCCTTTATCATGTACAATAAACTTGAGGAATTCCACGAGCCAATTTCTAACTGTATAACATGTAATGCAATTCCGGTGACTGAACTGGTGACACTAAACATTATACGCGTTATATCAAACAATCTATACTCTATACTCTACCTTCTATATGCTTGTCGGATTACGTATTATGTATTAGATTGTGCATATTGTGCATATTTTGTAGGACATTTTATGACAGAATGGTAATCCAGAAACCAGATCATCTTTAGTGTAGAGTGTAGAGCATAGAAAGTACATAGAATAATACACCTCAAACCTCAAGCTCATGCATAATATGCAGTACTATATTGAATATTTTGTACAAAAATCGATGATGCACGTAAATACGTAAATGTCCCTTCTCAGTTCTCAATTCTCAAATCTCAAACCACATGGCTTAACTTAACTTTGCTGCTTTGCTCGAGAAATACACATGTACACTGTACATTGTACAGTGTACATTCCTTCCAATCGCACTCATCTTGAATCTTGACTGTACTAGGAAATCCTAGCCAAATCCAGTGCAAATGCCAAAGAATTAGCATTTCTATGTAGGTAATTGGATCACTGTGGGATTCTCAATTCTGATATCTATTATCCATGTATATAGTATACTATTTGGCCATTGGTATAAAACATAAAGTGTCAAGTATAAACTAGCGACTAGTTACAAACTACAAGTTGAATCCTTTTAGCCACAGCCCACAGTCCACAGCTCAGGGCATTCAGCATTATTTACTCAATGTGCGGTGTAAGTTACCTATTTATGCTGTCTACTTTATTCTTATGCCTATTTGTGTATTTTGTATTTGTGTTTACTATTTATTATGTGGTATTTAAATATGACAATACATTATACATTATGCAATGTACATTGTACATTGTACATCTTACAGATCAACTAGAAACCTAATGCACAGGAATTGGAAATGATTGCATACATTATGCATACAAATCTTATATATTAGATTATATTATGCACGGACGATGGAAGATGGAAGGAAACCTGGAGAAAGTGGAATACTCAAATATCCAAATACCCAAATACTCAAGTGGGGAAAGTAACATTTCTTTATACATATTTATGGCATTCTTGAACAATTTCAAATTCCAATGAATTTCTTCCTTCCTTTCCCATCCACATTTATTTGTAGTAGACAGAGAGAGAGCGTGAAAGTGTGTGTTTGTGCAGAAAGAGATGCTTCCTTTTACACCACTTCTGTTCACTCACTTATGCATTTATACATTTATTCCCCAAAGACTCTTCTTTGGACATGGTGTGAAAGACAGTACATGTAAAGTGGAAAGTGTAAAGTGCATACATTTCTATCTGTATGTAATATGTATGTGTATCAATGTATCATGGTGTTTGTCATGAGAGTCCAGGAGCCAGTGCCAGTATTAGTGCCAGTGCCAGTCCCAGGCAGAACAAGAGAAAACAAAACAAAAACAAGAGCAACAGACACCGAGACGACAGACAATAGGCAGCTGAGATGGAGACTAAACGGATAGAATCATTTCCCTCCTCACTTCTGTCTGTGTACAGTGTATAAAGTACAGTGAACAGTGAACATTGTAAACCATAGTTTTCTCCCTTGTTTCACTACACAGACACAGTCATATTGGACACTAACACAGACATACCCAAAGACAAAGACAAAGAGAACGCCAACGCCAACGAGTATGAGTAAGCGTGAGAGATGGAGAACGAGCACACAAAAGTAATACATTAGGGAATGGAAAAGCTATACAGTATACAGTTTCAGGTTCCAACGTGTAGAGTGTAGAGTGTAGATTGTACGTTGTAGATTGTACATGTATTACTTGTCTATATGTTCAGACTAGTGGATCTAATAATATTATGTTTAATACGTTGAAAATAGAAAGCTGTCCACTACGTAACACTCACCAATAGACAATACACAGTACACAAAACAGTCAAGAAAAGTTGCCGGTTGCTACATAAAAAGAGACATGACTTAAGTGTAAGGTTACCTCGAGAATCCGATCTAGTCCAATCCAAAGTCAACGGCATTACACAGAACATTCCTCACAATATTATGCTATACCACACTCCACAGCATAACTCCACAACATACCACCTAGAACTCTGGGGACTGATACAAATAACTGTGAAAGAGGGAATTACTCTATTATCTCCTAGCTGTCTTTTCCATGTCTCGTACTTCGTACTCGTATTCAAAATTCCTGTACCTCTACACTATATATTTGTTGGTTGAGAAGAGAAAATAGTGTGAAAAATTCGTCATCGTATAGTTCGGCAACATTCTTTCAGATATTTTAAACTTTATATGTACATCGTAAAGTCCATCTCAATTCCGCAGTATTATTTTTATTCTCCCCTTTCTTTTCTAAACAGAATATCGTGATGTTTATCCAGAATCCAGAATCCAAAGCATAGGTAAATACAAACGTTAAATGTAGTGCAATATTTCAAATTCCAAATTCCAAACAATTTCATTTAAATTTTGTAGCATTGGGGGGGGGGAATTAAAAATGCATTTAGTTTTAAATTTTAAATTTTAAAACTTGCATGAAAAATGTGCAATATGCAATATCAAATGAGGTTTCACTCCGGGTCTTGTGTCTTGTGTCTCGTGTGTCTTGTGGTGAAATTGCCTTGTGTTTAAAAAGGAAAGTACAAAAATGGGGAGTCAGGATACACATTAGCAAAGGCTCACGTAATATATCAATAGAGAATAGAGTTACGGGGATAGAGGATTTCCTTTTTATTATTCCCCATATTTTCTATTTCTATTCTGCATCCTGCATCTTGACTTTATGTAGATGCGGATGCGGATGTACATTGTACATGTTCACATATGGTTGTGGTGGATCTCTGTAGTCTGTAGACAGTTGAAAATCTCTAAGAAGGGGAGTTGTTATTTTGAGGAGGTGTACGCTGTACAGTGTATATTGTGGATGAGCATTGAGTATTAAGAAAAGAAAGCAGGAGGGAAGGAAAGGGGGAAAGGTGCATTATTTTATTACGCATATGTACCTATTTCTGTTTAACTCCAGGACTGATGATTTTAATGCAATATAATAAATATACCGTCAACAGTGCAGTGCAATGTACGCCGGTTGATAGTTGATACTAAAGTGCAGCACCACACATCACATACCACATGTAGTATAAACATACATAATATTTATGTTCACTATATAAACCATGTAAATAGATGATACACTCGTTCTCTTTCTCTTTCTTAGTCCCGAGACTAAATTTTTCCAAGTGTTGTTTTCTATTATTTATACAGAAAAGTAAGAGATAGGAATATGTGTTATTATTGTTATAGGTTATAGGGCTGTATTTTTATGCCCCTTGTATCTTGTATAGATACTAGATACTAGATACTGATATATACAGATCCCCTACATATTATTATTATTGTTGTGTCATTGATACAGGGTGTCTTAAAAAACCAAGTCTGTACCTTTTACATCGATACAATACAAAATACAAGTTTGTGGATCTATAATACAAAATACAAAATACAAGCACTGGAAAAAGGAAAAAGATGCGAGCAAATTCAGAAAATCCCACCCTGTAATGAACATTACGTTTATAGCATATGTATTTTCTGTTGTTTTTATTCTGTAGTGTGGAGTGTGGATAATATAGTATATAATTCCTTGCTATAAAACTACGTAGAGCGATGTGTGGTGTACTCATTTGGATTTGACTCTATTTCTCTATTTCCCCCCTTTACTACGAATTAATCCTATGGGAATCATTTGTTTTGTCAGGCTACACCAATACACCAAGGCAGACCTGAGAGGCAGGCAAGGCAAGTATTGGTGTAGAGTGTAGAGTGTAGAGTATGGAGGTTGTAGGTTGGCTTGGGCTTTGGGATAAAAAAGGGGAATGGGGAGAAAGTTGGAACACGTAAAGCTTCATTTTTGGCGTAAAAATGATCCTTTACAGTTTACAGCTGATGAAGAAAAGCACTGAAGGTTGTCTCCTGTTTGTACAGGGTAGAGAGTAGAGAGTAGAGATGTACAAAGGTCTGTGCAACGACTCACGGTTCGGTTGTGTGTCTGTCTCTGTCTCTTTTTCTTCTGTCTCCATCTAAGTCTAAATTCTAAGTCTCAACTTTCCTTCTCTCTCCAATTTATTACTATTATGCCGTTCATTTAAGACTTAATGAGGAGAACATTCCTCACCCTCGTCCCTCGTCAAAATGAGTTAATAGATAGGTGAAAATGAAGGGAAACTGTTCAGTCTCAACTTGTTTATCTTTTATTATGTACTGTATATATATATATATGGTACATTGCACATATTTTATGTAGCTTTCGTCTATATTATTGTACATGTGTGTAGTATGTACTTTCTGTAATACATTGTATTTTTCTCTATGAATGAATAGAATTTTGGATGCTCTCACCAATTTTTAATTAACTTTTCCTAGTCTTCCCCAGGCAATGAAAATTGAAAAAGGTTTCAAACGATTTTTCTGGTTTCTGGTCTAAAGTCTAATCTGTACACTGTACATTTATCCCGCATCTTACTTATAGCTTATAGCATGATTTTTAAAAGATTCAGTTCATTAGCTATTATCTTAAGCAATACCATACACCATTACACCATGCACCATACGTATGTAGACTCTATATAAAAATTAAAAACTATCTACATTTTGTATCTATTTACTATGCATAATAACTTTAGACGTATTCGTCTTGATTCTTAACGGCATTCAACACTCCACTCCACTCTCAGCTTTCACTAGCTTTCACTTAGGCAAAATTATGCAAAGTTGCTTGGAAAAGATGCAGCGGACGAAGAACGACAAGAAGAAGAGGAATAAAGGTAAAGGAAATCTTTAAGACAAGAAAAGTTTATGTTTACGATTATGATGATGAGGATGAGCGTAGATGAATTTTAGCAGCTAAATGAAAATGGAGTGCAATACAACATGTACAATGTACATATTTAAAGTGTAGTACACGGGAAGTTGAAACAAAAAGGAATGATTATGAAAAACAAAACAAATGAGAGATGTTACTCTAGGCTATACTTATTTACATTAAAAGATTGTGTGTAGATGGATCATAAAAGATGCTATGTCTTGAGTCTTGACTCTTGAGTCTTTACAATTTACTAAGAACAAAAAGGATGTTAAGCTTTGAGCTTTGAGCTTTCTATAGAATATACTAGTCTGTGGACTATAAATACAATGGATAATATATATTATATATATAATAAGATGAAGTTAAAAGAAAAGGAAGTGGAAAAGTGAAAGTTCCTTCCCTTATTTTACGTCTTTTATATCTTCCATTATTATTTCTTACTTTGTCCTTTTTCCGCCCATTCAATTCTATTTCTATTTTCCTGAGTCATAAGAACAAGACAGGATGGAGGAGGTTGGATTCTTGGATTCAATGGTCATTTTTATAGCGCAATTCCATTACAATAACAGATAACAGACATAGACATAGACATAGATGCCCCATGATGTGGATTCACTTACCGTACTGCAACTATTCACTATTTATGCTATTTATCCATTGTAAATCTCTTACATGCAATATACAGTATTTATGGCAGTTGTCACGATTGTGACTTTGATTGCTTGAAACTTAGAAATTTAAAACAGAAAATACGTGATTGAATTTAACATTTTAGATCATTTTAAAAAAAGCCGAGTGACGTTTCTGATTTCTACTGAAAAAGCTCAAAGCTCAAAGCATAAACTTGACGTGTTTTTTTCTGTTCCTGATAAAACAAAATTCTGCTTCTACCACAACTTTTAAATTGTTTTATGTTTCACGTGGATTTGAATGCTCTCCCGCAGGCCACGTCAGGAGTGTGCAGTGTGCAGTTGTACATACAGACATACAGAGATCGTGCATCTCTTGAAGAGATGTGAAAAATTCTACACTTCTTTGTTTTTTTTTCTTTCAATTTTCCCTTTTCTTGTCCTTGGAGATTCTTTAGATTTTAGGTTCTTACTTCTCTCAATTGAATATTGAGGATTGAGAATTGAGAATTGAGAGACTTTATAAACGTGGCCTCAAGGAATCAAATCACAAGTTGAAAAGTTGAAACGGAATTTCTCCAGTCTCTAGATTCTAGACTCTAGATTCTAGATTCTAGATCGACGTGGACGTGGTGAGGTGAAAAAATAAAGTCTGTCTTTTCTACTTCGTCTTCCTTACTGTTTTATGTACAGACTACAGACACATTCATGTCACAAGAAGTCGGACTCGGATTCTCTGTTTCTTATGTCTCCTGCACACAGCACAAATACGTACATACCAACACATCGAAAAGGAGTATTATCATCCCTTTTACTATTACAAGTCGTTGACCGACTATCGACTGTAGAAAAAATCTAATTCTTTGATGTAGTCTTTATTCCGAATTCCAAATTCTAAATTCCAGAAATGAACTCGGCCAAGAAGCGATGTACTTCTACTACGCATTTTGGAGTAGTATGCTGTAGACTGTAGAATGTAGACTGCACAAGTGTAGACTCTATCGAAAATCGAAATGCACAGATTCGAGATTCAAGATTCAGTCTCTCCATCTTCAAACTGTTTGTCCACAAAAAAATTCGGTTTCCAATTCCAATTCGAATCTCACGGATAAAGACGGTTCACATAAAAGATGCGGCTGGTATAATGTTCGGCACACATGTGAATAAAAGCACAAGGCACCCATCATGTGCATAAATATTTCCAAAGTGTGTGTTCAGTGTACAGTGTACAGCGTATATTTTATATTTTACAGTATGTGGAGTATGGTAGACATTTTCTGGGTTTTTCAATTCCAAATGTAGTTCAAATATTCCAATTTCTTTCTCAGAAGAAAGAGAATATAAAATAAATAAGAGAAATATTATAGTTTATGAAAGTTTTATGGAGGATGGTGAATTTTCAGTACCGTTTCCATACCGTGAAACAAGGAGATTCAGCCATCAAAATTCAAACGATTGATCTTGCATGAAATTCTGAAACGAAATATCACAAATATATTATTTCTATTTCGTCAACCTTTAAGATTTAAAATTCAAGTGATTCAATTTCTTTTGTATTTAACACTTTTTTATTCGATATTAGTTGTCAAAAGGTTGCTTAAAGTCTTTACGAAATAATAGCAAAAACAATTTCTTACTAGAAACTAAAAAATAGAAAATAGTAAAACAAGCCATGTCTCATGTCTCACGTATATCCTGTTTAACCGCCGAAAATCATCACAGCTGACGGTATTCCATCACATTACTGTATATAAAAACTGAAGTCAGTGGATCAAAACTGAAAAATATTATTTTTTTGAGAGGAAAACAAAACGAAATCACAACGTAGAAAAAATAACCACATCTCATGTCTTCAATATCATCATCATATACAACATCAACAAAATACCAAACAATACAGTACAAAACAATACAATGCAATATTATACAAAATACAATACCAAATACGATATACGATGGAATCGGAATTGGAATTGGAATGAACAGGGTAATAAAAACAAAATTGAAATGTGTAGAATATTTTAGATGAGAGGAAGAGGAGAAAAAAACAGAAACAGGACGATACATGCCATGTTAAAAAAAATTCGAGGCTTGAGATTGAGAGCAAGAGTACATTTTTGTACTCTTCGTCTCCCTCTCCGTTAAATTCTAGTGTTCCATGATTCTTCTACACTATAGTCTATACGCTATACACTATACATATCTTGTCAAGGCGGCCACTTCCGACTTGCTTCATGCGAATCGAATCGAAAAGCATTTTTCTAACCTATTGAAGTTGATGGGTCAATTTCAACTTGAGAAAAAGGCAAAGAGGAGAAGAGAAAGAAGAAGAAGAAATAGAAGATGAAGGTGAAGAAGGGTTCTCTCACTTCCCTTTTCCCTCCTTTCCTTTTCTCTACCCATCTATACATGACATGTTCATTCATGTTTCCAGTTTCGAGTTTCAAGTTTCGATACGAACGCAAATATTATAGAGCTCGTTCCAATAAGGAATAAAAGAGACACGTGTTTAGTCTAGAATCTAGAATCTAGAGTCCGTTGATGGAAGAAGAAGAAGAAGAAAGGAGAGCAAGAAAGTAAAGGCAGAGAGAGAGAAAGGGGAAAAGTAGACGTACTCAACTCAGCATGAAAAATTTCGTTAAATCCACCAAAAAAACGGAGAGTGAGAGAAGATTTCCAATTCTCCTGTAGAATTCTGGCTTGAAAACTCCAAGTTCAACTCTGTTCGCCGCTCGGTGTTGGATGTGTGTCCGTAGCCCGTATTCTGTATTCCGTATCTTACGAATGTGATGCTTGCAATAAAATAGAAAAAAGAGAAGCTACAACTCTTCTAATGCTGCTAAAAGGCATCTCGACTCTTCTAAAAGTCGTAACATTGAAGGAGAAAGGAGAAGAAAAGAAAAAAGAAAGCAGAAGAAGGACACGGTACCAAAGGGAAATCCTTTTTTCACCACGAGGGAATCTTGAGGTTCTTTCTTCTTCTTCTTCTTCTTCTTCTTTTTCTTCGTCGTCCTCTTCTTCTTCTTCTTCTTCACTCATTCTCAGCTCCGTTTAGAATGAGGCAACTAAAGTAGAGTGTAGAGCGTAGAGTGTGGTGTAATATAGTACAGTGTGAGGACGAGGAAGAGAAGGGAAAAATTCTATTGCTCGACCAGAATTCCAAATCAGAAGTGGCCGGAACTTCTTCTTTTCTCTACTGTCGTCTCCTTCTCCATCTCCTTTCGTCCTCTTTCGTCTGTCGACTTTAAATCAAAATCCAGAACCCAGGTCTAAATTTGACTTTGACTTAACTTGGACACCAAATTCTTCCTGTTCTTTGTCTCTTTTTCTTTTTATTTCATTTTTTTTTTCATACTGGACTCGTGTCGCATCTCGAATCTCGCAAGACAGAGGACATCTACTTACTACTTGCAAATTCAAAGTATGTAGTATGTAGGATGTATAGTGTATGGCCTAGTCAAAAGTTAAAAGTACCGAGGACGCAGTACCAAAAAGAAATCTGGATTCTGGATTTTCCGTTTACATTTTTTTTTTGTTGGAATTTTTACATGCTAGTTTTTTTTTAAAGGTGCAAGTTTCAGGTTTCAGATTGAAGACAAGATGCAAAATTCTTCAAATAATATCAAATATAGAACGCAGTCTCTTTCTGGTTTCTGGTGACAAGTACGAATTCCAGCTTCCAGCTCTCAACTTTTTTTGAATGCTCTTTCTTTCAAAGTTCCACGGAATTTTAAAGGTTGGACTTGGAATTGAGACTTGAGATTTGAATTTAGACTTTAGACAAACATTTCTAGAAAGAATTTTGTCCACTTTGAAAGGTTTGGAGTTTATAGCTTAGAGTTTGGAGTTTGGATACTGCAAAGATTTATCTACAGTGTGCTTTGTAAAACAAATTTCACAGTTAGTCCTCGTCGTCGTTTCTCATTATATACAAGTGGATTTATATTATACTATTTTAGGGAACGTTACAAAAAGGACGGGATTTCTCTATACTCTATATCCACAGTCTCACATTTCCTCATCCAATACATTCTTCTCATTGATGTTTCATGCTGTTGATCTTCTTCAGACTTCAGACTCCAGACGTACTGTTGTAAGTTGTGCGTACAAGTACATTTAAATCCCCTCGCCGGATCTCTTACTGACTCTGAATTTCGATTAGAAATCAAGTGAGGAAGAAACAAATTACTTGAAATTCGTTTTCAACAATCCATCTCGTCCTCTTGACTTGACGAGACGATGTCTGCTCTTGTATTGTGTTTTGTGCTCAGAGAAACGTGAGTCGTTGTACAAGTTAGAAAAGACCTTTTATTAATCGTATGTGAAAGTGTTTGTAGATTGCAGAGTTCTAGAACTTATATATAGTATAAAACACATACTGTACTGTAGTTTATAAAATCCAGAATCCAGAATTCACAAAATTTTCAGCATCTGTTTCATCACAGTTCAGGATAGTCTATCACAGTACATTCTACATTCGTTTCTTAAAATGTATTATAAACTTTATTCAGTTTGTTAGTAAAAGAATGTATAAAAATAGGAGAAAATTCAAGGCAGTCAACGAGTTAACTCTTACTCTTATTGATTTCAAATCTATAGAGAACATTAAGATGAAAGGGAAGGAAAGATGGTGGGAGAATTTTGGACTGGAGTATTTTATTATTTTATTATTATTTAAGTTACTTAATCAAAGTAGATGTAAAATCTGTGTCTGCATCTACAAGAGTGTAAATTCACTTTTTTCTTCTACTTGTGGCACTTGATTAAATTCCCAATAGTAAATTATAAATTATTATGTAGCTTCTTGATTCTTGATCTTTTCCTGTACTATTGAACGATGAAAGATGAAATTAAGCTCTTTATAGCATAAGCCAAAACTGAAAATGTACAGAAAGAGCAGAAACCAGACCAGAAGGAATGGAAGTTGTTTGTCAAATAAAGGTCCTTCTAGTATCTAGTATTTATACATGTGTATATTTGCATAGCATATTCCAGGAGAATAAATCTCATGCCATGCTTGAAAGTATAATGATATTAATTTAGAAGAAGGATTTAGCATATCTAATTGAAATATCTGTTTTTCTACGATATAGTTCTTTGTATTCTGGAATATTGACTCTAAACTCTAAACTAAACTTCCAAGTAGGATGATAAATGAGTAATATATAATGTAATATCAGGTATAGGTATGTAATAATAATATGCAAAATCCCACTACTCTCCTGTACTAGTAATGAACATGAAGTATTCCACTTAATACCACTTTGTCTGAGATCCCCTCTTTCTCTTATCCTCATCTTTTCTCTTTCCTCCCTCCAATCGCCTATGTAAATGATTACTTTGAAAGTGTAGGTAGAACAAATGTGTAGAATATACAGTGTACATGCATAAAGTCTATTATTATTATTATTATTATTATAGGAATTTACATTGTATAAAAAGTTGAAAGAGTTTTCTCCTCATTCCATGGATTTTTTCTCCAAGGTAAAATTCGGAATCCCAATAAAGCCCCTTTCCTGATAGGATTATTTTCAAGTTGACAGAATGACTAATTTCTTGGAAAGGGATTAATTTGCTTCATGATGCGTTGTGCAGAAACTGTGTTCTTGTGCTTTTTTAGTCTATAATACTAAACTCTACCGATAAGTTTATGAAGGAGAGCTACACGTGTCTAGTTCTTTTTTCAGTACTTAGAGTCTAATGTCTAGTGTCAGTTTTAAAAAAATAGCAGGAGTTCAAGTTATTTAGTGCATAAAAAATTATTACATTAATAAATTGGATTTTCAAGTAAATGTGACTGAAAAAATGCAAGTTCTTTTCATGATGTTGAGATAAATTTACAGTTCTGTATAGGTTATAAATAATAATAAATTTTTTTATTTTTTATTTTTAACAAAAAATTAAAAATAAACAATAATATTGCTTTTTATTTCATACTGAAAAGGGAGTTGGAATATTCATTGAATGAAGAACTGTCTCAATGCATGTTAGTAAGTGGTACATATCCGCTGGAAATAAATGTCCAATATTGCCTATACGGAAGCAGTCTGCATTGGTTACTTTCCCAGGATAAATCAACTGATCTATATTACAAGGGTTAAATAATAACAAAAAATAAAAAACAACACCTAGTAAGCATCTCTAGTAAAAAAACAGCTATCATTGTATTACTTCATTATGTTTATTTAGTAAGTTGAAAATTTTTTATTTCTTTAAATTAGAATATCTCATAATATATGTATAATGTATTTTATTTCTTACCTTCATCACTAAGCAGATCATAAAATTCCTCAAAATGAAAATTTTCATTTTTGGGATAACGAAACGATGTAATAATATGACCATCATGTGCGTCATCTACAAACGTTTTAAATCCGAGCTTTCTCATCCCTTCTTTAATTATTCTGTTATTCTCTTTGTACCTACAAAAACATACAGTATTGTTTAGGCATTTTTACATTAGTACATAATTTAGTTTCATAAACAATAGAAAATACAAAATAATAATATATCTTATTGTCAAATGTGGGTCAACTTTAATAATAAAATTAAGAAAAATGACTGAAATAAAAAGAAAATACAAAATACAAAATGTTGCCATCAACCAACCTCTTTTCACGTGCTTCTATTCCACCTTCAGCTGCTAGTTCATTTAAAGCCTCCATAAATCCTAACAAGCAATGAGTGGGTGGTGTAAACCGAAACTGGCCGTTTCCTTTGAAAATGAATAATAAGAGGTGTAACAATCATTCTTTAATGGTTTTAGTAATAATAATAATACGACAACAGTATAAAAAATAAAAAATGTTTGCTGAATAATGTATTTACACTAACCTTCAAGACCTTTCCACTGGTCATATAGATCTAAACAAAGAGAAGTACATCGATCTTGACACTTTAACAGTTCATCAATTCTGGCAATTGCAAAAGAAAAACCTGGTACCCCTTGAATACACTTATTTGCAGAGCTAACGAGAAAATCAACTTGAGAATAATCAGCAACTACACCACCAAATGCACTCATAGAATCAACAATGAATAAAAGATCTTTATCCACCTCTTTCACCATCTTGCCCACTTCACTAATGTCATTTAAAATCCCACTTGTAGTTTCACAATGCACGACTGCTACCGAGCCGAATTCTCCAGGACGATTTATAAGCGTTTGACGTACTTCCTCCAGTGCAATAGGTTGATTTTCAGGGTACAAAAGCATTACAGAATCTATACCGGCTTTATCACATATCAATTTCATTCGTTTCCCGTATGCACCACTTGCCAAGATCAAAACCTGTAGTATATGTAAACATAGTACTTTGTATTTATTATTTTTGAATTGTAGACACAATTTATGGAACAGAGTTGTATTAAAAGTATATAATATTATTAATCATTATACTAATTACTACCATTAATTTATTATAGTACTATGCTCTACTTTTATCTAACTGCTAAATTGCAAAATGTACACGCAAATGTTTGGTAAATAATAATAGTTCCTATTGTGTTACAAACCTTTTTAGCTCTATTTGATGTGGTGTTTAAAACAGCTTCAACAGCAAATGTCCCACTTCCTTGCATAAGTACTGATGTATGAGTTTCGAGTGTAAATCCTGTCTCAATAAAATAAAATATCCTCTGTTAATTACATTATTTTCTATACAATTTTATAATGAATATGAATAGCCTTGTTATAAAAAAATAAAATTCATGGTATAAAGCATTACAAGCATACCTGCAAGTTCTATTAAAGTATTTCGAATTTTTCTTACAATCCCACTAAAAACCAGAATATTTTACACAATCATACATTTAAACTTAATTAATTCGGTGTACCAATAAGGTAATAATATTATTGAATATTTGATCTTCATTTACATGAATTCCACATCCCGAGAGCCGACGTCTCGTCCTAATGCATTCTTAACTGCTGAACTGACCCCCAAAGGACCCGGTGTGAAGAGTTTCTTTTCTGTAAAAGGCAACAAAAGATAACTTGAATTAATGGTCCATGTTTTTTACTAAATGTATCGAGAATTCAGTAGTTATATTTATCTTCATACATTTAATATTTAGTTTTTATTAGTGTTTTTATTACCTGGTTGAATATTATTTATTTTCGTCTGAGAATTTTTTTTACACGAGGTTGAGTTCTTTGTAGACATTTCGATTACCACCTTTGAAGTCTGTAGCTGTCTGGATGTGTTATATTATTATCTCTTTTTTATTCTTTATTTCTGCACAAAATAATTATTTATTCCAGTTTCCGATGTGAAACAGGAGTCAGAGCATGAAGTTTGTGTTTAAATCTCTCCAATTCCAACTCGCTCAATAGACAAACTATAGTTAACCAATTTTTTACAGCTTAAAACAATAATCCTGTCATTATCTTATCTAATTCACTTATCTTGCTAATCTTCCTTCTGGGTTCACTATAAATTCACTGAACACTGAGCACTGCAAAACTGCACTTTGCAAAATGTCAAATGTCAATTTGCAAATTGCCCGGTCAAAATTTTTAAACTTTAAAAATGTACCAACGATTTTTCGTTGCTTTATGCTAAAATCGAGAACACTTGATTACTGAAAACACTGAAAAATCATTACAAAGTGAGCGACTTTATATACCTTTATTCACTCTTGTATTCTGGTTTTATAAAAATCATGAAACACGTAAACAACTCTGACTTTTATGTTAATTTACAATGAGTAATAAAAGTTCAGTGTTTAGACGACGACTCATAGGAACAAAATATCGAGTTAAAAAAAGGAGCATGATATTCTGGATTCTATTATGTGCTGGGTGATGGTTAGTGCTTGTATAATATTGTATAGTTACTAGTAACTTACAAACGTGCATGTAAATAATGAAAGATAGATAACTTGGCATGTATCGCATATCAGTTCCAGTAATCATAATAATATGTAATTCAAGTCTGTAAATATTATGCATACAGTCATGCAGTATATTTAGTACTAAAAGCTACGATAGCAGTACTTTGACTGTAAAATGAGACACTACATAAGTAAGTATACTAATACTTCTATGGAACAAATGATGTGTCAGTCACTGTAAAATGAATAATGAATAATGTATGATCATAATAATATATTATGCATATTATTATATAGTACCGTTTTATTATTTACTTAACATCTAACATATTATATACCATAATATAGATACCATCCACATAGTCCCAATTCCCAACACTAATCGCATTGAATATTTTTTATATATGTAATAAGAACACGTAAAGAGAAATCCTACACCATTACCAAATTTTATGTATATATTATATAATAATATTATACATATATTCATAATTCATATTAAAACTTTTTCCCTTATAATTATAATCTTGTATATTGAATATTGAGAAATATCTTATTATTTTTCATCCCGTCCGTAAATATACAAGATGATAAAAGGAAGCATATGGTCAAGTATCTAGTACTAACGTTGATGATGTAAAATGTAAACAGAACTCATGTAATGTACACTATTCAAAATCTAAATTATACTCAAGACTCAAGCCACACAAAAAGTTTTGCATTTTCAACAGCCGCACAAAGCAAACTAATGAATAGTGAATAGGCAATAGATATAATATATGCGGGTTGCAAATAATTAGAGGATGTAAACAATAAAAAGAATGTGTATTTTTTGCACAATAAAATGCGTTGGTTTTTTATTCTACTTTTTTATCTTGCGTTTTGTACTACTTTGATATTCCTGGTCGTAATTTTTATCTAAAGCACAGATTATAGATTGATAGTATATCTGGTCATGTCATTAATGTGATGGTTGATGGTGATATTACCATTCTGTCATTGTCATTTCCGACGCTAATTTCCGGCACATGAGTTGAGAACACTTTTATATTTTACTGATATTTCATGTCAGCAAATACATCATACATCATACAGAACTTTATGTTAATTAGTACAAATTAGCATGGAATTGATATAATGCCTTTAGAACTGTATATATTTATATTTTCAATTGACAAATCAAGACAGAGAGACAACATTGAACTTTACGAGTAAACCAAAAGTACACATATCAATGGCTCATTTTAAGCTGTATTTAGTAGACACAGAATTTTGTCATTGGCGAAAGGTGCAAAATGATTATTTATTATGACGAGTCCTGGATTCAGGATTGCGAAAGATTTTGTGACTCGTAAACCTAATTTCTATTTCGTTTTCGAATGTTCGTAGTTTTTAAGTTAACCATAATAAATTTACTAGTCGTTAATTTTAGGCATCTACCATCTATCTGAAACCTTGAGTAAAGTTCATTTATTTTTTGCAAATAGCAAATATATCATATATTACATATCCCCAGCTCTCAGCATCATGCAAACACAAGTAAAACAAAAAGCAAAAAAATAGTAACCAATAAAAAAGTAGTAAAATAGGAAAATCTTTTATTTTTTTAAAACAAGTGAAGTTTTTCCATTTTTGTTTGTTTTTTTCTTTATTCTGTATTTTGTATTTTGTGCTCTTCATATATTTTTAGACAATGAGAAAGAGTTTGGAAATTGAAAAAAGTTAGATATTTGAATTTGCATATGAATAAAAAAATTGGTCTTGTAGTGGAGGAAATTTTACTGAAAAGTTAAAGAAAAAACACTTAAATGTGTGTCAGTACTTTTACCTCTCACATCTCACAATTGTATTACTTTTTTCTCTAACGTACCTACATTTCTTGTTTTCCCCATTTTTTCTGTTTATTATTGAATATTTTTTCAACTTTTTCTAAAAGCGAGTGTGGAAAAACAACCACAGTTTTTAGTTCTAAGTTCTAAAACAGAACTGAACTGTACGAATGCAAGCAAACATTTATATATTGTAATATCTTTTATAGATTTTATAGATATGCATGCACACTTTTCGTAGACTTTTGTGTCGGAAGTGTTCTTCATTCTAGTCTCTAGATTCTGGGTTCTAGATTCTAGAGAAAAGTAAAGTTTTTGCACAAAAGTTCTCGTACGAATGTTCTCTAATGTGCCAATGTAATAGGAGCAAATATTGAATTGAGCGTTTTCCCAATGTTTCACAATGGATTTCATTTTACTCTCCATTCAGAATTCAGAATGAACAAATACTCCCTTTCACGATTCACATGCTCCCCGGCAAAAACTTTATCAAGTGGTAAAGTTTTACAGTTTTGTCTGATCGATAGATTTTTTTTCTCAATTCTCAATGTATTACCTATTACCTATAGACTATGATATAGAATATAGACAAATGGCTTGTTTTACATAAAAGTACTTTTCTTTCAATCGTATTTCCGTTGTCTTTTTCTACGTACTTCATGCATATTTACCACTCAGTCTTTTTCACCTATTCTACAAACTACAGACTACAGACACAGCATTTTTGATGTATCTCAAGTCTGAAGCTTTCATTTCATCCTATTCCCTTTGAAGTCTAGTGTCTAGTGTCTGCTCTGTTGTAAGTTATAATTACTTATTGTTATATTGGTGTTAGTTATTCTCAACTCACAACTCTCAACTCTCAACTTTTTTCTCAAAGGGAAAAGAGAACTACCAAATTGTGCTGATCGTAAATTTTATACTTTACCTTTTATATTTTATTTTATTTAATTCAAAATTACTTTTTATTATAGGCGGATTATACAAATGTGTTTTTTGTATGTAAAAGGGAGCTTGGATCTTTTTCTATCAAGGATCAAGGTTTAGCCTATGGTATGGTATTCGTTTTTATATCAATACATTTTGGTTTTTGAATTCTGGATCAACCTTTTATAGATGTTTCACTTGTATGATTTTCTCCATTTTTTCTCTTACCCTTTTCTCTCTTTCCTGTTCGAATTCCGAATGCTAAAAGTTATACTTATAGGTATGTACTTTCACGGTAGTGAAATCATGAAAACTAAGGTCACAGTACTTGCTAGTTGCGTATGGAGCATGGGGTATGGGGTGAATCACATTAGAAGATGGACTTGGACTCTTACATTACATTAGATAGACTGAAGGCTGAAGGGTGAAGAGTGAAGAGTGAAGAGTAAAGAGCTACAATAATGTACATCCTTATAGTTTAGAGAAGATGAAACTTTTTCTATTTCTATCAGTATTTTGAACTTTTATCCCCTCAAATGATTCGAGCTTCTTGATGGTGATGCCTTTACTGCCTGACTAGATTCTAGCTTCTAGCTTCTGCATGGTTACAATTTACAACATCTTTCCTACTCCTTACATATTCTCCCGCTTCTTCTCCTTCTCCCTCACATGTACTCACATAATATGACATTGGTGTGTGGTGTGTTGCATTGCAAGTAAGAAGATCTTTTATCGATCTCTATAACCACCATTCCATCCACCTGTATATATTATATACATATATATACATTATAGACAAGTATTGTCTTCTTTTTCAATCGTATTCCCACTTTTCGTATCCTGGTTTATATTATATTATACACATTCCCTGTTCCTTTCCCTACTTCCTACTTCATATATGTAGGTACTTTCTACTTTTCCCCATAATAAAATTCAACAAACTTTCATTTTTATTGGTGTATTAGATTGACATTGGCAACTCCCAGCAACTGCAATGACATTGACATTGACTACTTTCCCATTTCTCTTCTCTTTCCGTTCTGTGTATATCTACATCGTACATTTTACATTTTACACTGTATACGTTCCATTTTCTACATATTGGCAAATTGAATAGCAAACCCTTAATAAATATTTCATTCTTATTTATACATACACATCAGAATTCAATGCTCAATCCTCAATGCCGTTTCAATTATTTTAAAGAATAAAATTCTACTACATGTTCTCTCCACCCTGATCAAAAACATAAATAATCCTGCGGGTATTTTGTTCCAAGTTCCAAGCTCAAAGTTGAATACAGATAATTTTGTATTTCCCATGAATAAATAATCAATAAGGAGCTTATATACACAT
This sequence comes from Sminthurinus aureus, assembly GCA_034698265.1. Classification (NCBI taxonomy): domain Eukaryota; kingdom Metazoa; phylum Arthropoda; class Collembola; order Symphypleona; family Katiannidae; genus Sminthurinus; species Sminthurinus aureus. The sequence goes on from JAQGBH010000800.1 coordinate 33,358, forward strand.
CTATGTATTCGAAATTTGAAAGTCTCTCTGGTAATTAGAATATAGAATCTAGAATTCAAACTTTTTATCAGTTCTCCATTCTTTTGTATTGTGTATATTTTGAAAGATGCTCCTTGATGTTGAGCTTTGCCTGTTCCTTTTTGAACTTTTTGATTTCCTGTCTTTTCTCTGTAGAAAACAGATATTTGATTGAAAGGGAAAAATACTATAATTGAAATTTGAAAGGATGATTTTATGAGATTGCAAAAAATTCTACACACTTATTATTTCTTGATCCTTGATTCTTGGAGCTTGGAACTTGAATCAGCAACAATGTCATTATACATTACACTTTACACATACATATAATTTGTAGATTCTAGAATCTAGATTGAAAATTGAAATAGAGAAAATGAAAAGGAAAATTAGAAAAATTGTCATATGAGAAATTCAAGGTTTTCCGTTTTCCGTCTTGCAATCTGTTTAAATTGTATGAATAGTTGATACTTGATACCAAAGATTGTTGAAGACATCTATGATCTATGGCTTGACGAATGAGTGATGTTTGATTGAAAATTGAAAATGGGATGACGTCGTATCTCTGGCTTCAATCATTATACACTATAGATACATGATACAATATATAAAGATTCTGGTGGTACACATAATACATCATAAAACATACACTCCCATGCCTATAAGAATTATCGGTCATAGGAATTACAGTTCTATCAGTAAATACTGAATAGGAATGAAAATATAACACATTTTAAAACTCATTTCCCTCCAGCCACATGTTCATGTTCAATGTTCAATGTTCATGCTTGTTGTAAGCTTTAAATTTCAATAGTATTACAAAAATTATAGTACATGCATTTTTCCATATATGTAACTATATGTGTATCTGGATAACTTAGGAATGTTCAACAGTCAACAGTCAACTTGTGTCGTCAGATATTTACACTCTCTGAAGAAATATTGTATAAGAATAATACTAAAATATTTTACGTATCATGAATTTTATACTTGAATATACCTACCTAAGCAAACTAGAAACTAGAGCAAAGAGCAAATGAGTTGTTTATGTTCCTCGTTCCTCCCCTGTGTGCTTCATGGTGTCATATGTTGCGTTATACATTGTACATTACATACATTTTGTATTAAACCTATCAAATGTACAGTGTACAGTGTACAGGTTGCATAGTGTATTCAGTGTATTATATTTGTGCATTTATCTATTGTATCTATGTACACATGGTAAAAATATGAGCCCTAAAATAAAATTGTAGCTTTCTTAATTCTACAGGGAAATATGCTTAGATCCTTTGTGGAAGGGGAAGTACGTACTGTACACTGTACATTGTCAAACAAACAAGTGCATAATATTCTGGATTCTGGATACTTGATACTTGTAGGATTTCATATTATTGTGTTTAGGGTGGAATCGCGAAATTGGAATCGAAAAGAAAGTTACTCAATGCAATACAACATATGTACATTGTACATGTTTATTCATTTCTTGAATATTCCCTACTCCCTTTTGTGTGCATTAGTCCATGGAAGATAGAAGCTTATACACTGTAACTTTACAGTATATGTATTTCGGAGGCTCTAACAACTCCAAACTCCAAACTCCAATGACATGGCACATTATATATAAAACCGAGATCTATGAGTTTTCCTTGTCAAAACACACCTCAAGCTTGGAGCTTTGAGCTCGTCTTCTATCTTCTAGAGACAATAGAAGATAGAAGATAGAGGGTGAGTAAAAAAGAAAAACTATGGTTTTCTTTTTCAATAATTTCCTAATGATGCCATAAATTTTGAGTTTTCGTTGCTGTTTCAGGTTTCAGAGAACACAAAAAATTGTGAGTATTACTTTTCATTTAGGATTTCAGAATATTTCAATCTTATTGTTAGTGCCTAGTGCCAAAGCCTAAAGTCTAAAGTTGCTCAGCCTGCGAAATCCAACAATACGCCGCTACACCACGTGTAGTGTATATTGTATTGTATGGCTGTCAGTTGTCAAGTGTTTGATTCTCGATTCTCTTTTATTTCTAGTTTCTAGTTTCCAGTGTACATAAAGTATACGTAAGAAGGTGATTGCTTTCCCCATTTCTACTCGTACAGTCACGGTAGTTAGTTCGGTAGTTGTAGGAGCAAGGAGCAATTCTCCAAAGAACGTGCAAGGTTAGCGGTGACAATTACACTTGTTTGGAGCTAAAATTGCAACAAGCAAGGGAGAGACAGAAAAGACGAGTACGGGTCTGGATTTGGATCTAGAATCTAGAATCAGTTCTAGATCCAATCCAACGGAGAGTTTCTGAGATGTAGAATGCAGAGATCGAGATAAAGAGAACATGATACGAATTTACCTTTTACTCACAATGCACAATGCACCATACACAATCCATAGAGATTAATGCCAGGACTGTATAGCTATAAATCCTTGAGCACTGAGCACGCAAGAAGTCATGCACTTGATGCTGAAGTGTGTACACTAAACACTGAACACTGTAGGTTCTAGATTGTAGATTGTACAATTGTACATTGTAAAACATGTTCGTAGTTCCAAGCATGAACCGTATTAATTTCAGGTAGAAAATGAGAAGATTTACAGACACTTGGGTTCGCTAAGTCCACGTGAGTGTGGTTGAATTTGTGTACGATGTACTCTGCGTTCAATGATCCAAAATATACTCTTTCTCATTTTGTTTCCTCTATCAAAATTTACAGGAAGACATAAGAAGTGCAGCACATTTGTAATTGCACAATTGTATTTTGCAGTGTATATAAACACTGAGGACTGAGGAATGTTGCTCTCCACTCTCCAGGATTTTAATTCGAATTTCAGGATACAATATACAGTATATGGTGTATGGTGTACAGTGTGTAGTGTATTGAGCAACTATTTACTTTCCGTCCTTTTGATTCTGATTTCTGATATCCTTGTCCTATCTTTAAATCTATACATAGTATACTAATATACACAAAATCTCCATTTTATTCCCTCTTCACTTTGATACGCTTCTCATTTCTAATTCCTGAATCCTGAACCTTGCATCTAGGAAACTAGGAAAGGTGTATTATTTGAATCCACACTCCAAACTCCACATATCGAATATCGAATGTAATGAATAATGAGTACGTATGAGAATAGGTCGTGTGTGTTGTGTGTTGTATTTATTGCCCATGTGGACGTTTGTATTTGTATTTGTATTTGTAAACACTGAACATTGCTTTACACTTTTGTTGATGTATCATCTAAAATCTAAAATCCAAACTGAATTGAGTTGATGCTTTCCATTTAATCTCTTTACTCCTTCCTTAATCTCCAGTCTTTCGATTCATATTGAGTATTGAGTATTAGCTCTAGATTCTAGAGTCTGGAGCTTTTATTTTTAAAACTTGTAAACTCTCCAGTCTTCAGTCACTGTTATTTATTTTGTTGGTAGACAAAAGTAAGTACTGCGATCTAGGATCACACTGCTCTACCTTTTTAATCTTATGCTACATTTTACATTTACCATTTATACTTTGCATAGCACATCAAAAATCGACAAATTGGAATTTCGGTTTCAAAGTTCAATGCTGCTGCCTCTGTTACTCACGATATACGATACACGTATACGTGTAATTATATGTATTTAGTTTTATTTTAAGGCTCAAGTCACATACACCATATACGAAGGAAACGTGTTGGATTGTTTGTTTGATAGTGATCACTTCATCGATAGAAGATAGAGAATAGTCTACACAGTACAGTGTACAGGAGTAGAAACTGTCGAGGGATTTGTTTTGTTGTTGTACCTCAAGCCAGTTATTTGTTTAACTGAGTATCTCTATTTCCTCCTAAATAAACAACGACTATAATGAGCAGTTCGATTCCAATCCAAAATCCAAACCAATTCAATCCAGTGGATTTATCCAGAGTACGCGACCTAATTTATTCCTTTTCTCCTTTGAGATACGAGATATCTAATATCTACGTGATCACAAACTCAAGATTACACGACAAGAGAAATTTCGTGAAATATAAATAGAAAATAGTATTATTATTATTTCTCAGAACTCAAAACTCAAAACTCAAAAGTCCCACATTCTACGGTAATGAGTAATACAAAACTATTGTTATTTAAATATTACGTGGAAATTTCACGCTGTACTTTGTATATAATGTATAGTGTGCAGTGTAATTATAATAGGTAAGTTGATGAAGTAGCATTTCTTTCATGTTCTAGATACAATGTACATTGTACATTTATTGATGTGAATTTAATTAGAACGAGATTCGTGAAAAGGTTTTAGAATTGTGCAGTTGATAATTAACAGGAATACAGTAGTTTTAATGAAGCCTTTTCTTCACACTTAAACATTTGCAATTCAAGTAAATACCTTTTCTCTTTTCTGTTCAGACCAAAACGGTAAATTTTCTACTTCACGTGACTACTTGACTTTTTGTCTTACTTTCCACTTTCCCCTTTTTGTCGTTGATTACTTTTGATATTTGATGGTATTACTCCTACTACTACAGCCGTACTACTTTTAGCAAGATAGAGCCAACAGGCACAAGCCAAAAGAGACTTGAGATTAAAAAGGCCTTACTTTAGTTTTTACAGGGAGGGGAAGAAAAAAGATCTGAATTGAAAAAGAACATCTAGAATCTAGAACCTAGAATCTAGACAACAGACTAATAAGTAGATACGAATTTACTTTCACGGTCAAGAAAGTGAAAGAGATGTTTTGAACCTTCTGTCAATTCTTTTTCCCTTTCCTTTTCGGGTTTTCAGTGCATCCTTGATCCTTGGTGCTGGAATAAGGAATTTGAAATTGGAAGGAATTAGGAATCCGGAAGAAGCGTCACTCTTAATTCCACATGTGAGCCCAACTTCATCCATACGTGTGTGTACCTTGTACCTGCATCAATGTGGAAATTGAAGTGATGTGCTGCATTTATGGTGCGTGCAGTGTGAAGGAAATTTGAAAAGATTAGATGAGATCAGATGTGTATATACTATACACACTGCATACTACATACTGTATACAATTTAATGCGAGCACGAGTCCAAGAACCAAGAGCCAGGAATAAAAAACAACTCTGAAACTCGGAAGCTTCAAGGTTCCAACTTCTACGGATGTACAATGTACACTGTACAATCTGTACATTGTACATTGTCTGCGTATTTTATCTTGTAATTCCATCCCTATCCCAGTTTCGTTCAGTTCCACCTCCAAGACAAAACTTTTGTCAAAAGAAAAAATACTTTGAGGAACTACGAACGAACTACGTCTTCTCTTCTTCAAGAAAACAATCAGGAGCGGAAACAGAAAGGAACAGAGAACGATATGAGAAAGGAAGTTCAAAGTACATCTGAAATGGACCTTCACATCATCACCATCATGTAAGTACATGGTGAAGATTCAGAGGAAATTCACATATGATGATGCACTCTAATATCTATTGCTATACCAATACAATTCAAGTTTTAACCGTTGTATCCTGCAGCCAATATTCTGGAGTTGTGTCAAATTCCCCAGAATTACATATACCAACGTCGACATTGACCTTCTTCATTTATTCAACCTGCGTAATCTGATGTCACACCTATTTCTTCACTGTCACTTCACTTTACTCTGAAAACATCATGAAAATCTTTACATTTTACAAGAACATCCAGCTTCATTAAGAAAGTAGAGAAAATTCTTACGTTAGAATTTGGAATGAAAGGGAATGGAAAAAAATTCAGCTGAGAGCAGTTGGAGGAATAAATGCTCATAACGTATCATTTTGTTTCCTCCAAGATCTAGGATATAAGACAGGATGTAGGACAGACGCTTGCATAATATATGTATTATTACGTGTACACTTTACAGTACATACAAATGCCAACTGCAGCAGATACAACTAGAGAAAAAGTAAAAGTTCTTAGGTCTTAGAAAAAGACACTTGCTCTATTACATACATGTAGTGAGTGATTTTAAGGCTTAAAAACAAGAAGGGGGAAGAAAAAAGTGAAGAAACTTTTACTTTGCTTCTCTGGCATTTTCCACACTTATCCTTGATCCATGCTGTTGTTGTTGTTACATAGATATGTGGAATGTGGAATCTAGAATCTAGAATCTGGACTAACATAAATATGTAATACATTGTATACTATTATTTTATACATTATCTGTATCTGTGTATGTGTAGTTGATTCAGTTCCGTTCCGTTCTGTTTTTACAACTTGCAGGTTGCAAGTTGTTGTACTGTTTCTAAAATTATACCGGAGGAGATGAGACTTTACATCGATTCCGATAAAGACACATGTACAATGTACAATGTACATTTTCAAGTCTTTTTCCTCTACTTTCATCTAAAATCTAAACTGTCTGCATTTATAGCCTGAGTCTGTTGAAAAGTGCTCTAATGCATTACATTACATTACCTTGGATTAGAAACAAACATTTTGCGAGTGGATGGACTGGAATGGAATAAAATAGAAAGAGAGAGAGAAATAGAGAAGAACACCATACCATGGATGCATGTTTTACACGTATGTGCAATGTGTATCCGTTATCCCTTTACCTGTCTGATTACAGTACAACACTCTCTGTTTATCTACTCATACTGGATACTGGATACTGGAAGAGGAAGAAAGGGAAGAGGTTCGATATAAATTCAGGTAGAATTTGTATGTGGAGGGAAGAAGGAAGAACGTGGTCATGCAGCTGCTGTGCTGTGTTGGATTCAACTCTTCTCTCTTCTCTCTTCTCTCTTCTCTGCTTTCTGTTCTACTAACTTTCTTAGTCATCCGGGTGCAATATCCAAAACTCTTTCTCTCCGTCTCCTCTTGTTTCCTCGGGTTACTTTTCGACTGTTGTTAAAGGGAGAAGAGGTGGAATATCTGTAAGCAGAGAGTAGAAAGCAGACAAAGAAGAAGGAGAAAAAAAGAAAACTAAAGGGAGAAAGTGAAAGTGAGTATAAAGAGAGACAGAGGTGGAGAGAGTAAAAAGGTAGAAGTATTATAGACAACAGAATACAAGTTCATACTAGGAGTTTTCCTTGTGTTCACGTTCAGTGTTGGTTGTTGGTTGTTGGATGTTGGATCATGATGAAAGGTAGAGAAAGATAGAAACAGAACGGAGGAAGATGTTCCATAGTCACAGCATTGAGAGTTGAGAATTGTGTTGAGAAGCAGAGAAGCAAAGAGCCCGCAAGAGTTGAAAGTTGATGCAACTAAAGTCGACGACTATCATCATCGTCCTCGTCATCATAATACTTTTCCTTCTTACTTCCCATCCCCATACCATTTTACAGATATTCCAGCCCATTTTAACTTCAGAAGTGTGTAGAGTATAGAATGTAGAGTGTAGCAGAACGGGGAAAGGAAACCAAGAGAAACAATGTATATGAAGATGCAACTTGCTTCCCTTGTCTTATGCACCTTTACACTTTATACACAAAAACCAAAAACCAAGTCTATAGACTGCAGTCTGAATATGTACATTATGCATTATACTCTAAAGGCAATCTAAAGTCGCACGCGGGATAATAAGGAAGAAGATTCTCCTTTTATACTTCATACCCTTTATTGTGTACTTGTATGCATCTACTTTTTGCATAGGTTCTACAGTCTACACTCTACATTCTACATTCTGCACACTACAGACTGTTGGAATGGGACCGTATAGAGAAAAAATTGTGTAGTGAAAACTGAGGAGTAAAAGTTACGATCAACGAGGAAGGAAGGCAGTCGAGCATCATTATTATGCAAAAATTGAGCATGTACAATCTACAATGTACATTGTGCATAGTTACAGACTACAGACTACAGACAACATTCAATGTAAATTTTGTTCCTCTTGAGCTACATCTAGAAAATATATGTATGTGTTTTATATTGTATACAGATACTTTACATATTTATGGTACGGCATTGAACATTGAACATTCAAAATGGAACCGTTTTAAAAATCAACCGAGCAGACAATGCTGCATTGAGCATTGAGCATTGAGACTCCATTAAACATTATATAAACACGGTCACAGTTTCTCCCTTTTCCCATTTCTCTCCCTTTTTCTTCTACCCATTATTCCACAACATTACAGCAACCCGATTGAATGGTGTTGATTGTCTACGCATTCCATTTAATTTTGTTTCATCCTCTTTTATATACAATATGCACCATACACTATACAACTACCATCCATCCTTACTTTCACAATACACAATACGCATGTACGGATATGTTTGAGTTTTGAGTGCAACTTTTTCCCATTTCCTATTCAAAAACAAAGAACAAAGAGGCAACAAAATTAATTAGGAAATGAAAATGAGTTGTGTACTTTCTCCATTCTTCCTTCTTCCATACGTTTGATTTGATTTCTTTGATGAGTATTGAGGATTGAGTATACACTGTACAGTTTTACATATTATAAGTACTCAGTGCTCAATATGTACGTTTATACTTTATACTAATAGATTCGAGCTAAATAAACTAAATAACTTGATTGATTCATGCAAAATTCAAGATTCAAGTTATGTGCATGAGCAGAAATGATACCGGAGCTATGCTTTTCTTGAAAATTGAAACATAACGGAACATCAAACATGTATTTCACAAAAAAAGACGACTGACAAGTCGTCAAGTGAATTATTATTTTTTCAAGTATTCAAGTGCAAAGGAGAAGAATTCTATATTGTATATAGAAAAAAGTTTTTAAAACCAATTTAAACTTCTTTTTACTTATATCATTTTAACAATGAACAATGAAAAACAAAGGACAAGTAAGTTTTACTGTAGGGTTAATGCGGGTAAATGTGATTGGGGGTAATTGTGATAATTGAAAAATTAACCCCTTTACAGTTATTTTTTTCAACTATTGATGAATACACACTAAAGTAATGACCTTCATCTCTGTTGTGACCAAATTTCAAGTTTCTACGATG